>PVJA010027224.1:15571-28853 GCA_004027025.1 Myocastor coypus
TCTCTCTCTCTCTCTCTCTCTGTCTCTCTCTCTCTCTCTTTCTCTCTCTCTCTCTCTCTCCCTTCCTTCCTTCCTTCCTTCTTGTTTTTCTCTTTTTGTACTTTTAAGAATGGGTCTATAGGGTGTTCGGGGTCTCATTACTAGACTGAACTCATAGCGATCTGCCTGCTTACAGCCTCCCAAGAGCTGGGATTACAGGCTCGTGCCACCATGCTCAGTCTCAACTGCTGTCTCAGTGCATCCCAGGGGTGGAGAGCTGACATGCCTCATTTTTCTAATTGCTTGTTTTTTATATACTTATCGTAATGAATTACCAAGTATCAACATTATTTTCTAAAAACTTAGTTTCCTCAGAGCCTTTCAGTTGTTTTCTGCAGCCCATCTTCTATTCCATCCTGTCAGCGTGGACCATTTTCTAAGTGTGCTCTGTGTAAACTCTGTAACTAAATCTGTGGCTGTCTTTGTCTCTTGGGAGACCTTTCCTTCTTCTCCACCTCCTCCTCTTTCTCCTTTTTCTTCCTTAGTCTCTACTTCTCCTCCTCCTTCTTCTAAGCTACATCTTACTCCCTCTTTTTATAGTTTTTGTTTGGTTTACTGTAACAAGGAAAAATGAACAATATATTTCTTGAAAGTTACCTGCTTAAGCATGACTTTATTTTGCTCTTCCAATCAATTCTTAGACAAGGTAAATGTATAATTCTAAAATGAAATCCCTGGTCTTTTAGAACTGCAATGGAATTGCCCCATGGCTGTTAGGCCATTGCTGAGAATATCAGTGACACAGTGAATCTCATCTCTTTGCATGGAATCTTTTCACTCGAAAAATTTAGATTTTTCTTTAATCTTGTTATACTAAGAATGAAAAATGATATATTTGATGTTGTGTTTTATTATTTTATTATGTGAAGTTCCCTATCTGTCATATTGTGAAA
Organism: Myocastor coypus; assembly: GCA_004027025.1. Taxonomy (NCBI): domain Eukaryota; kingdom Metazoa; phylum Chordata; class Mammalia; order Rodentia; family Myocastoridae; genus Myocastor; species Myocastor coypus. Next base: position 16,504 of record PVJA010027224.1, read on the forward strand.
GATATGTCCAGCACTAACAGAAAATATTTTATTATATTGATACTTTTCTTTCACCTATTTTAGTTTCATTTTCTTTTGTTTCACACAGAATTTGAGAAATCTTCAATATCCTTATAACTTTTTTAAAAATCTAATATTTTTAAAATCATCTTAATCTGTCTTCTTGGCATTTTTTCCTGACTTTCATTTGCTATCCTCTTTTTCGCTTTATTGTAATGTACTGTTTTTAGTTTCAAACATATATTTCATATTATATTACATACTTTTCTTCTCCTTCCATTCTTCTTGTCCCTCCCTTCTCCTTTCTTCCTTTTCCTCCCTCTGTCCAGCATTCCTCCTCTTACCCTTTTCCCTCTTCCTCTTTCTCCTCCTCTTCCTTTTCTTCTACCATCAGCAGTCACCAGCTTCCTGTATAGTTCAGTTCTTACTGATCATGGGTCACGACTTAAAAGAGAGATACTCAGGTTCTTTTATTCAAATTTAAATATTAAATTAATTTTTCTTTTAAAGGCAGAAGGGGACCAAGAGGTGGAGGGATAGGGTTGACAGTGAAGGTGAATGAGATGAAAAGATTAAAATATATTTTATACACGTATCGACATTCCATGATGAATGTAATCATGTTGTACTTCAAACATGCACTAATGAAAGATAAACAAAAATATATTTTAATTGCTCTATGTCTGCTAGAACGTCTTAGAATGAGAGAAACTTTTAAAATTTAACTGTGAAAAGTAAATAGCACGCAATAATTATTGCTTACAGTTAATTAGAAGGAAAATAAAATGATATACATTAGCAAATGATATTAGTGCTATATTATTAGAAAATAAATGCACTAAATTAGTGAATGTGGGAAGTTCATGCTAGAAATATGCACCTTAGGAAAAGCTACATCTCAAAGTCAGAGTGGAGAATAAAGCAGGAAACTGTTCATCTCTGTTAGATTAACAAAACACAGTGGTAAGAAGCAAGACTTTATCCACAGTTCAAACAGACAGGCCAGCAGTGTACAGCGGAGGGACCTGGAGTGATCTGTGGTGGTCTGACTTGGAGACAGCCTGGCTGTAAGACCTGATTCTCATCATAACAGCTTCTATATGAGAAATGTTTTATGTAAATGAGGTAACATGTAAGAAAAGGAGTAGCATCAGGCATTGTGCTTGAATAATCTTTGCGTAACCTTTTGGAAGCACGGAGGCAACATTTATGCAGGCCATGAGAGGATGGCTTTGGTTGTATGTGAAAGACACTCCACTCCACTTGCAATCAGAGGGCTTTCTGCCTTGCTGAAAGTGTTGTAGTCTGGTAATTAGTGTAAAGAAATGTCATTTCTTTACCTCTTCTGGGTTCCACTTATCTTTCTTGTGGAGAAAAATCACTGGACTGAAAGAAAATATAACTCCTTGAGCTCATTCCTCTGCTAACTTTGTGAGATAGTTGGGTAAAAAGCAATTAATAGCATCTTCATGATTTCTTAGGATTTTACTATCTCTGTGATCAGCAGCTCTACAGGAGTTGAAACAAGTTGAAGAGCAAAATTGAAATGAATCCATATATAGAGAGAATTGTCTTGGTTATTTTTCTCTTATTGTTGAAACAAAAGAGCAGGCACATCAAATTAATGGAGGAAAGGTTTATTTAGCTCAGTCTGTGGAAGCTTCAGTTGATAACCAGCTGTCTCCAAAGCAGGGTGGCACTGGGACAACAATTCAAGGAAGCAGAGGACAGCAGGAACAGCAAGGCTGCCACATCCCAGGGTGGATAGACATAGCACTCATCTGATTTCCATGTCATCTTTTTGTACAGGATAAGGATGTTTACAAAACGAAGCCCCTATCCCTCTGCTGAGTTGAAAATCTGCTGAGTTGTTTCATCAAGCTTCTAACTTCTAAACTTCTCAGGTTGATACAGTGTATCAACCCTTACATACATAAAGCTATGTGACCTTGTGAAGGTCATTTCAGCATTGAGTATGCTATCTTCCAGAGAAATGCAACATCTGTGATGTGATGTATAGGGGTTTTGCAGAAAATGTGGCATGGGGGACAATTAAATAGAATGAATCATTGCCTAGACAAAAATATAAAAAGTTTTGCGATGAAACTAAATAACATAGGAGGTGTTGTTACATTTTGGACAAAATCAGGATTTGATTTTTTTTGAACAACAAAAAATAAATTTTATAACCTAAATAGATATTTCAATTTCCATTTTCATTGTATAAAAATAAGTATTAAAAGATACTATATTTTAAACATGATTTTAAAGTATATTTTTTTCTTATTTTTAATTTTGTTTGAAAGAGAAAAAAATATCAGAAACAAGGACAGAAATAGAGTAATAAACAACAATGGGGAACTCAATGATAATTTTTGCTGTAATATGATTTGTCTATTATTTTTTAGGAATGATACCAATTTGGAATGTGGATTGCTAGATTCAGAGTTCATTATATTAAGTGCAGAGTCCACAACAGTACTCAGGATTAAGAAATTATATGAAAAATAGAAGTAAAATTCCGAATACAACCTTCTGACAACCACAGAAAACTATAAGGTTGTTGGAAGTAGAAAAATCAATCAAGGAATAGGTCTAAACCATTAATCAGAATTGAAGCTGCAAATAAGTGATTACTTAGATACTTTGAAAGAAATATCACCACTAATATGACCTTTGAAGGTGAAGGGTGTTTCAAATGAAACTATTTAGGAAGAAATACAGTTCCTTTATTTTTCTGAGGGTCTACACATGAGATAAAAGCATTTATATGGATGGAATGTTACTTTACTCTGACTCATTTGTTTTTACTAATCATCAGCATTGGAAAGAATTAGTTAAATATTTAATGCATCTTTATATTTATTTTGCAGCAGACTAAAGAATACTAAGTCTCTGAAGGAGCTGCAATAGCTCATCATTGTCATGTTCTAGAAGTTTCTGTTCATATCCTGGAATTCTCCTTGCTCTACTGAAAACTCATTTAATTCATTTTTCTGTTTGTTTTACTCCTCTTGGTGGGAACAAGAAAATAACTATACAGGATAAATCATAAATTCTTTTTTCTTCTTCTTTTTTTTTTTTTTTTTTTTGTCTTTTTGAGACAGGGTCTCGCTATGCAGTTGAGGCTGGCCTTGAGCTCACTTTTGTAGCCCAGGCTGGTCTCGAACTCGCACCAATCCTCCTGCCTCAGCCTCCCGAGTTCTGGGATTACAGGCGTGAGCCACCACGCCCGGCAAAGAAGCAATTTTTTTTTTTTTCTTGTTTCAGAACTTTTGTTGTTTATTCACTCATTTTTATGGCCGGCCCAGCCCGCCCCAAGGGCAGGGCTGGCGCAGCATGTGGTGCCGGGGATCGAACTGCGGTCTCTGAAGCCGCCCAAGCTTGCCCAAGCAGGCGCTTTAGATCACTGAGCCAACCCACCGGGCCCCCCCCCCTTTTTTTTTTTTTCCTTCTTGACAGCTGTTATCAAGTCATTCTTGCTTAAAAGCCCATCTGAAAACTGTCAAAACTTTCTCAAAGATGAGATTGTGGTCCAGGAATCTAATGTAACAGTCTTTAGAAAATCTGGTGAATATTAACTACTTAGATCTAATACACTTTCCATTGCTAAGTAAACAGTGTCCTATTTTGTCTTTGTTTCATTTTTCACATGAGCTTCTTATCTATATTTTAACCTCACTCCCAAACGAACTGACAAATCATTAGCCCATAAATTTAAGTGATTTTCACATTATTTATCCATCCCAACCCTAAAATATGAAAAGTTGAAATTCTAAATATTCTTAATTTAGAACTCTCAGTAGTCTAATTAGTGAAATACACATTTCCAATCTAAAGAAAATCTATGTTTCCATCCACTTAAATTTTAAAATACAAGCTATATATCTACAGGGTCAAAAATGCCAAAAAGCATGTACTTGAAAACATTTGAGCTCCAGAAGGTTACATAAGATCAGTTTACTCTGGGACCTGCTCAGAATCATCCTTGGGCAGTTGTTACCTGACCTTTCTGTTGATGGCAGCCCATTGTGCCTTGGTCTGATTCATCCTTTTCCCAGCCCATCACTTCTAGAACAAGCTGGGACATTGTCTGCTTTGGGTCTCTCAATCTGCCATTCCACCACACCTTTGTGGTTTCTGCTCATGTTCTTGAAAGTTTTCAGTATTCTCAATATTTGTTCATCTGTTATTGTTTCATGCTGGTTATTTCTACGGTTTTATTTTTAAAACTGCAACATATAGAGAGATTATGTTTAAACTGGGGATTAATAATTGACTAATTGTTTGGAATCAATTTTAATGAACTCAATTTCTTCACTTACAAGGTGAAAAAATTAAAACTTATTTCATTTTTCTGTTGTGAGCAACAAGTGAAATAAAGTATAGAAGTGCCTAAAGAATAGGACAGGAAAAGTCAAGGATAAAAATGTTAGTCCCTTGTCCCTCATTGTGGGTTTCCATCCCTCTACTAAAGCCCCAACACTCAACCAGAAGATAGTAGTACACTGTACAATGTCATGGAATTAATGCAGCCTGAAAGTTCGTAAGATTGTTATAGTTGCAAATAATGTAAAATTACTACTGTTCTACAAAATGAGTCACCTTGTAAAAGAGAAATTTCAAATTCAGTTGAAAAGGTCATAGTTGATCATCTTTTTCCCAATAGTGCCCTCAAAATCCTGAATTGACATTATTGGCCCGTGTGATGGTTTGTGTGCATTTGTCCCCCTAAAGGCTCACGCAGTCATTGAGACAAAGGTCTACAGTTTATGATTAATTCGTGATCCAACGTTGGAATTATGTGTCCAAGTACTGCTGGCGTTATGGGTGTGAGTGCTACACTCAGCTTGGGGTAATAAGTTGAATGTAACATAAGGGAGACAGAAAGATAGACTTGCTTTCTTTTGACATTGTTGCTATTACCCTTGCATTTTGCTCTTGCTGTCTTGCTGTTTTCTGCCTCCATAAACTGCTGCCCTCTGCCATGTGCCACTCTACCTTGGAGTCAGCTGAGTAGGCACTGAAACCTCTAGTAACTGTGAACTAAATAAACCTTTCCTTCTTTCATTTTGAATGCTGGGTATTTGTACCAGCAATGAGCAAAGAGAAACTGAGTCAACCCAGCTATAGCATGGACTAGTAAATAAATGTCATAACAGATAAATAGATACTAGGAGATTATTATTATGTGAAGATGCATATAAATCGAAATATTATGTACCTGTATAAATTTAAAAATATAGAACAAATCCCACTATAGAGAAACAGTGCAAATATTCAGCAGTCAGTCATCCAATTAGAAGGGACTGGATTTATACTTCCTTACTTGGGCAAAATACTAAGTCTGTTCCACACTGGACTGTCAAGGGACTATTACGATAGAGGGCAGAATGTATGGGGTAAGGACATGTATATATGCATAACAGATTGAAGGAAATAATGATGACAGAAACAACTTCTGCCTCCTATCTACTGCTGCAGAGACATTTTAATAGAGGCGAAAGAAATATTTTTCTTTTTTAAAGCTGTTTTAGGAAATGGTTATAGACCTCTAGGGCAGAGCAGAGAGGCAGATCAGGAAATATTTATGCAGAGTAGGGATGCCTATAAAAGCTATAGAACATTGATCATCAGGGATTTCTAAATTACCCGGACACCAATTCCAACTGGACCAGGACAATGACTACCAACAATACATATTTTCAGGTAAGCACGAGTCTGCTAAAGCAGAAAACAAAGTCCATGGCATGAAAATTTCATGAGGCAATATGTAAACTTCACTGTGAAGGAAAGATGAGCACTGCTAGGTGCCTTAAGAGCTGTAACCTCATCCTTGAGGCTACATCAAGTCTGTACTCATAGCAGCTCAGTCCCTCTTGGAGGATAAGGTGACACTGACACAGTAATGGACTGTTCTTCTTCCCTGGGATGACAACCTCAATGTGTCTCCCTGAGTGGGAAATACTACCAAAAATATACTTTAGCGCAAGAAAATAAAATTCCCATTGAACACCCACATATCCTTTGTCCTTTTTGAATCAGATTTACAGCAACAAGGTTAGACAGGTAGGGCATAATTCGACTTTCATTCTTTTTGAATCCCCTTGCACCACCCTCCATGTGATAGCTGATTTCCTGAGAGTCATGTCTTCCACCTCTTCTCTTGTCACCCAAATAAACTTCGAGGCAGCTGTCACATAAAATGGGAGCTGATAAAACACATCAATTTACACTAAGGATTTAATTATATAACTGTTCAACTGGTGCCTTTTTTTCTATAAAGAAAATTTCAGGTATCAGTGAAGGCTCATGGGAAAACTTATCTGAAAATATTCCTGACTCACTCTCCCCAGTAATCACCTAGAATCTTTTCAGATGATGTCAGATCTGAGTAACGTGTCACAGAAGTAGTCCAGGGAGGTGAGCTCTAATTTGAACTAAACCCCACAATCTTAAAGAACAGAGCTTCAACACTGAATAGAAAAATATCTCAAACTTTTAGCTTCCCCAAAGTGTTGCATTAATAGATTTACCAAATTTACCAGAGGCTACTTAACCACTGAGCTCACGTACAAAGTTTTACCATCAGTTAGAAAGAGGGGAAAAAGAAGCAATTTTCGATAACGTTGATACGTTTGATTAATCAATAAATCTTCTTTCAACTTTGAAAAATAACACAATAACTGTAGAAAATAGGCACAGTTTATTTCATGGCTTGTATTTCTTTTATACCAGAACCTGTTTATCCACCACCACATGGTGCAGAATCAGTACCAGACAACAACATTAAGTTGCAGAGCAACCCTTGGGGGTTAAGTAATACTTCAGAACACCTACTGTGTGCAGATATAATGCATGTAAAACACACACACACACACACATAGAGAAAAGTCATTTTACATGATTTTTCTGATTTAGTTATCATTACATTAGAAAAAATTTAAAGTCTTGCAAAACAGCAATCATTTGTTAGTTTGTGAGCTTGCAGCATGAGCAGGGCATGGTGGAAAATGTTTCTCTCTGCTATATACTAGTGGACAATCTACTTTCAGGAAAGCTCACATATATTTATGGCAAACTGGCACTGCACTTTGGCTGGAAATTCTTCTGGAACTAAGAGTCAAGGACCTAGTAAATTTTCTTTTGCTTCTTTATATTGGTTGTTGACTTACTTTTGGCATTGTGATAGGTTTCCAAGATAAGCATATAAGAAACTTGGGAAGTGGGTGCTGCTAGTGTTCTGAGACCAGTGTTCAGAGCTTGTTACCATGCTGCCATTGCTATATTTTATTGGTTACTGCAGCCACAGAGCATCAGTTCAAGAACACAGACACAAAACACTTCTTGTTATGAAGTGTCAAGAATTTTTGGACTATAAAGTTCTTCTTTGTGGCACTAGAGATCAAATACAGAGACTCGTTCATACATACCAGACAATCTACTATCTCTGAGCTAGTGCCATGTACTTACATGACTCTTTCAAAAAGTTCACCTGCTAAAATAAATACCTTGATTTAAAAGAAGATTCAGTGGAGAGATGTGTGTGTATGTGTGTTGTGTGTATGTGATTTGTGTGTGGGGGGGGTAGAGTTTGAACATAGGGCATCACACAAGCAAAGGGATCTCTATCCTTGAGTTGGTACAGCTTTTCAGAAACCATGCATTGTGGAAAAAATGTAGTACAATTCTCTAGCAAATATTTATATTATTTTTTAAACTTATGGATGTCACATTATTTCTACTACTATTAGAGACCTTGTGATCTCTACCTGATCTCTCAGAACAAAAGTTAATTCATTGTACTGTGACAAATCATGCATGTAGGGGAGTAACTTTATCCTGGTGAAGCACTTTAGCATGATTCCATACTTTGTTCCAATAACCTGAAAGAGATAACAGTGCCCTTGGATGGCTAATCAACAACAAGTAACACTGGGAGGGACTTAGGTGATGAAAAGATCAAATTTATTATGTAAAATGAAATATAAATTGTCTTACCAAACTCCTGTAGTTTTGGAGGTGAATGGAAATTTTGTGTGTATTTTATATATACTGTATAGATTATTGCAGCTGAATTTAAAATCTTAGCAATGACTTAACAAGGAAATAAAGGAACACATACGCACGCACGCACGCGCGCGCACACACACACACACACACAGATGCCCCAAATTTGAGAATACAATATAAGCATATCTATTTCTTTAGTCACAGTTATAGGCTTTCCAATAATTTGAAAATAAACAAAACCTTCTGGCTTTGCATGTCTGTGGGGAGTTTGAGACTTCAGGTACACCTAGTTGAGAATATTCTGCATAAATCTGCATATGTTTACATGCAGTGACAGACATACTGCTGTTTCACAAATGTGGCTAGGGTAATTTAATCTTCTGCAACATTTTGCATAGCATATGTAGGTGTAATATGCTCAGAAACATTACCTGAATATATGCAAAGTACACTTAGCTCATGCTTCCATAGTCTTCATATTAAAAGATGTAGTTAGACCTAAAAGACCATTTTACAACTTTATTCCTAGTATGTTTAAAGATCTGAAATTAAACCAAAAGATACATAGCAACCAATGAACATACAAAAATCTTTAAATTAAAAATACTTCTAGATTTTGCTTGTGGTATAATCCTTTAGCTAATTCGCATTTCGTCAGTCATTTTTTTGGTTTTACTTTGCAGTTATCACATTTGTTTTCTTAAATTATTCAACAAATATGAATGAGGGGTCACTATGTCATTCATTTTTATTCATTGTACTGAGACAAAAAAGAAAACAGCAATGAAACAGTCTCAAAACAGGTTAGTAGGGCAGTTGCAATAGTTAATACTTTACATATTGTTGCCTTTCTAGTAGTTATTCAGAGGACAAGATGTAGACATGACATCTTGTCTAAGCAATATTAGTACAAATTTTCTTCTCATCGAAGTAAGAGAAAGCAGCTGTATATTTACTCTATCTTGTATATACATATATATATATATATATATATATATATATATATATATTCACAACAAAATGGTCCTTTATTTATATCCCCCTTTTTTGTTTTCTCTCATCAGAGATGGGTATTCCATTGCCCATAACCTGAGGAATGGATGAAAAAGATGCGTTGTTTTTATAAAATGAAGTGTCACTCAGCTATAAAGAAAAACAAACTCAAAGCCCTCATAGGTAAGTTGATGCAACTTGAAGCTATAGTCATAAGTGAAATAAACCAGACACACACGTGTAAATATCGTTTTGTCTCCCTAGTATAAGAACACAAAAGTAGAAATAAAATTTGAAAAGTATAACTCAGCTAAATGGAAAGTGATAACTTAAGGATAAAACAACTAAGAGAGAGAAAGGAGAAAAGTCAGGAAATATGGTGGGGGAAAATGATACATTTATGGAAACAAAATGGTTAAGGTAATGGTCCTAAAAATTTCCATCAGGTTTTTGAAAGTACTAGTCAATGGGTAGAATTCTCACACTGATACTGTTATTTTATAATAACATTTATTCCAAAAAATTAGTTAGGAAAAATAATAAATGTAGTATTAGTTTAAGTATAAAGTACCTGTGAGTATGAGATACTTATACATTTCCAAAAGGGAGATACTTAAACATTTGTAAGATTTGTTGAATTATACAGAATACTATGTCCTTAATTTTGTGTACCTAAAAACAAGCCATCTAAAATATTTTTTAAAGGCTATCTCTTTGTTAAAAATATTTAAATCAAATAAATATTTATCATCATTTCTTTATCATATCTATGTTTATCATAGATATTATTAAATATATGTTTCATTGTGTAAACAGTATATTGGTTCTAAGACACCCAGGATATAAATTGATGTAGATTACCAAATTCCTGAGATAAAATATCGCATTATTTTCACATAAGCATTTCTATCTTCCTGTGTACTTTAAATCATTTCTGGATTACTATTATATCTAAAAATATAGATGGAATGTAAAGAACTTTAATAATCTGCTGCTTAGTGAATAATGACAAGAAAAATGTCAGTAGGAGATACAACTTTTTTCTGAATACTTGCTGTGTTTGAACTCACAGATATGAAAACCATAGATAGGGAGAATGAACTATAATAAAAAAAATAAAAATACTTAAGTAATAATTTCTTATATGGAATTTTTTCACCAAAATAAATATTAGATATTTTTCTATGTCAGTGGGGAAAAATGTTGATAATATTTAGGATAGCATTGTTTCCAATCCGTACAATGTTTTTTTCAGGAAAACTGCTGTGGTTCTTTTATGTATTATCTTGAGTTAGAGATCATATTTTTGAATTAAATATTTTTAAAAATTCCTTTCCTCTTATGAAAAAAGTCAGAGTGGCTCCTTTCTTCACCAGTATCTCTCTTCCAGGGTTCCTCTTCTCTCTTACATTTGAAAACTTCTATACCTAATGTGCCTTATACATTCCTCTAATTTGTGCCCATTGACAAAATAATATTTGGTAGAGCACCTATGTAGAGAACAGAATGATCATGGCTAAAACTTTTTTTCTTCATGTCCACAAATAACGAATTGCATTTTAATGGTTTATTATTTTTCTTAAAACGAGATTTTTATTCACTGGTGATGATGACAAAATTGCTTGCATTTTATGTAGCAGCTTCTAAACTCTCAGTTGAAAAACTATGCTGCTTTTCTTTTTATATATACACATCCAATTAGATTGTATCACTATGTAAGAACTGGTGCAGCTTTAACCCTTCCGGAACTAAAAAGCTAAAGTCCTAAATATGGACAGCAGCCTCTTCATTGTTGCTTGTTGCCTCATTTTTCGGCTCTGGATCTACCACTTCCTGACCCACAACTCCTCTAGTCATGGTGAGTGAGCCAACGTGGAAGGAATGTTCTTTACTTCACTGAATGTATCTGCTGTCTTGGCTTGGTTATTGTCTTCTCTTCCATGATGATTTAGCTCTACTTGTCCTCCCTAGGATGCTGTCCATGACTCTTCTAGTTTGAGGTAGTCCTTCAGTCTTTGCACTCATATGGAGCTGTATTGCAGTGTTTTGACTTCTAGGTTTCAACTTCTCAAGATTAGATGCAAGTGAAAGATTTAGTTCACTTGTTCCTAGGAAAGTGTTTTGCAGACACGTGCTTAAGTAGATGGATATGCAGATGGCCTTTAGGAATTTCTGTCTTTAGTTCCTTTCAAGAATAAATGCTCCTTGAGAAAATCTTTCCTCTCTACGTATGAAAGCCATTGCCTAGTGGCTGTGTAGCTTCTGGCCATAAGCTAGGTTGAGAAATATGTATGCTCTGTGTTATATAAGGAGCCCTGTATTTTCTGTTGGTGTCTCAATTCTATGACGGAAAGAATCCATACGTAATGCTTGTTAGTGTTGCTCACTCAGGTAGTCACTTCTAATATACACCCTAACAACAGATGCAAAGGTAATGCAAATGTGTCAACAAAATGTCACCACTTGTGTAGATAAAACAATTATTTTCTTAATTGGTTGTTATAGCTGCTGTTTTATTAAACAGTGACATCTTTCGAGCTATGGGATATAATGAAAACCATGATTCCTGGTCTTCAGATACTTTAAAAATAAACGAGAGTGGGAGTGTAAGTGGAACATATGTACATAGACCATATGAACATATGTAGTGGAACATAGGCCATAGGAAATATCTGAACAGTGGAAGAACTATACTAAATAAAAAATTCCATAGATAAATAGATAAGCATTTACTATATATATAACCTGAGAGACTTGAATGTTGAAATGAGCTAACATATGCAGAATACCTGGAGAGGGTCTGTGTTATGGTTTGTGTACAGGTGTCCCCCCAAAGCCTCATGCAGTCATGGGGCTGCTTCTGGAATTTGTAATTGATTATTGTGGAAATGGGTGTTGCCTCTCCCCGGGCACAGGTGATTTGCATTTCAATGTAAGGTAGGAAGAGAAGGTAGCTGCCTGAGCAGCTGCTAGCTCTCCCAGTGCTCTTGCTCTTAGCTGCTGCCATGGAAGGTTGCCCTCTCCCATGTGCCAGTCTGCTTTTTTTTTTTCTTGTTTTATGTTTCAATTTTTTTATTGTTTAAATTTAACAATGGTTATATTACATTTTTTCATCATGAGATCAGTTTAGATTAATACATATAGGTATATAAGATTGATCAAACAATTAAACATTAACATTAATCTTTCTAAATCCAAATTACTTTTTTTTTTCTTTTCCCCTTTCTTTTCTTTGAAAGTTGACATATTGCATATTGTCCTGACAATCATTCTACAGGGTACAGGGTGTGGGCATGACCCACCTCCCTATTGATGTTGCTTAGAAAAATAAAAAAAAAAAAGGA
>PVJA010027225.1:0-28823 GCA_004027025.1 Myocastor coypus
TTTTTTTTTTTTTTTTTTTTTCCCTTTCTGGGACCAGGGATTGAACTCAGGCCTTTGCTCTTGCCAGACAAGTGCTTCTTCTACTGAGCTATTTTCCTGGCCTCAGCCCTTGTTTTTAATGACCTTGCCAATTACAAATAATATTGGTCAAGTATTCTGTAAAATGTTTTGTAACTTTGCTTTTCTCGTGGTTATATTAGCCTATTGACTCTGAGAGAGAAGACCACACGGAAGTGAAGCATCCTACTCCTGGCAGCCCAAAACAGACATGCGATTTTTTTAAAAAAAATGTATTTCATTGTTGCAGGGTCTCACTACGCATCTTGGACCCATGGTGATCCTCCTGCTTCCAACCTCCCTAGCACTGAGATTATAGGCATGCACTACTATGCCCAGACTCTGGCCAACTCAGCCTGCCCTGGCGGTGGGGCTGGCACAGCAAGTGGTACTAGGGATCAAATTCAGGTCCTTGTGCTTGCCAGGCGGGCACTTAGACCCCAAGCTATCTCTTCAGCCCTAGAATCATCATTTTTAAATGAAGTTCTGTTTCACTTTATTGGAGAATGATTTTCAAAAATCAAGATCTGGACATAGGCACACTTGTTGCCATAGAATAGCAGCACTTTTAGACTGCACAGAGCCAGGAAATGAAATGTCTACACCCACACATGTGTGTACATGTGCATTACCTGCATGTACATGCAGGATGCCACTGTCCCTAATCCAGCACCACAGAGATATTTCTAACCTCTCTCATCATCCTGCTTCGCACTTGCTTTCTAGAGCACTAGCCATTTCCTACTTTATCTGTTTTACCATTGGAATATATATATGAAATTTGTGATGGGATCAACATGAGAAATGCATCCTTTGTAGGTAATCATTTCTTTCATTGTGGCAGATAGGGAGTTTATTACCTAATACCAACTATTTATAGCCTGCTGTAGAGATTAGTACACTGTATATTCACTTTCTCCAGCTCTCTTACAGATGCAAGTAGATAAGTAGGTTGGTTGCAGATAGGGAAAAAGAAGTGGCTGTTAGCTGAGGTTTCTTTCTTGATAGAAAGGACAGATTCCACTCTCATTGCCACCTCCCCCTCTTCCTGCCCACAACTGCTAAAGCTGTAGTCATCATATTTTGACCCATCCTCCTGCTCACCAAGGCTGGGGAACAGGACAGAAAAGGCCTGGAGCCCTGATATGTCGATTCAGAAGCAAACACCTATGCACAGATCACCAATGTAAAAAAAAAAAAAGATGAAGTTTTAGTTTAATGTATTGTTGAGTATTCTCTTACTGATACATAAATATGTTTTTAATTTTTATGATTTTTATTAGTGTGCTTGTAGCATAATTATATTCATCATAGGTAGTTGGTACATGTATATACCACATCTTAATTATTTTTCAATCCCCTGATGTTTTGGCTCTCTTTCCTTTTGCAAAAGATGTATCTCCCTGTTCCCTGTTATTATTTCTTAATTTCTTTTTTTTTTTTTTTTTTTTAAATTTTAGGGTCTACAGGGTGTTCAGGATCTCACTAGTAGATCAGACTCAGAGTGATTTACCGTTTTACAGCCTCTCAAGATCTGGGATTACAGGCTCTTGTACTGGGGTGTGGTGGGGGGCTGGCAGTGCAGACCCATGGATCGAACTCCCAGCCCCTGCACCTGCTTTCAGGTGTCTTAATCCGCTGAGCTATTTGGCTGACTCAGTTAATTTCTTAATATAAATTCAAGGTGGATAAACTGAGGGTGGTGGAGCTTGCATCTAATCTGAGTGACCCAGAAGGCTGAGGCAGGAGAATGACAAATCTGAGACCAGCCTGAGCAATTTAGCTCACTGGTAATGTTTCTGGGTTGCTCCCTAGTACCATACCCCGCAATATTCTTTTTGTAATAGTGTAGTTTGTTCTCTGTCTCTGTCTGTCTGTCTGTCTCTGTCTCTCTCTCTGTCCCTGTCTCTCTGTCTCTCTCTCTATGTCTCTCTCTGCCTCTCTCTCTCTCTCTGACAGGGTCTCACTCTCTTCAGCTGGTTTAGAATGTACTTTGTAGTCCAGCCTGGCTTGAGCTTACAGTGATCCTTCTGCTTCAGCCTCCTGAGCGTTGGGGTTATAGTCCTGTGCTACCACACAGGGCCTGACAGTATTCTCTTTACCTGAGAAATCTTTACATTGTATTAATAAATATATTGAATATCAGATGTTGTACTGGGAAATGTTAGGAAACAGTAAAACCTATTCTCAAGGAGTTCACAAGCGAATTGTGAAAAAAGTCTCTTTTACTACACTGTATCAACTGCTCGACAGTCGTTTAAGTAAGTTGGTGTTTCCTAGTAATATACAAACTAAATTGTGTCTTCCTAAAGAAAAGTTTAGACAGATTTTTTCTTTTCAGAGAAAGTGATGTTTCCTGTGTGTAGCGGGCTGACTGAAACCACGAGCTCTGCAGTGAGACCCTAGCTCTGTAACCAGCTCTGCAGCTTGGAATGTGGCTTCAGGTCCCAGGTCAACATCAGCATGGATCAATAAGGGAAAGTGCTCCAAAAAGGCCTGGCAACTAGGCAGCACCAGCCTCATCTGTCATTATTTTTGTTGAAGGACCAGGACAATTTCATCAGGCTTAGCAGAAGTATGGAGACGTGTAAGCACTCCTCTGGAGAGAGCCTGGACCAAGGGCAGAGAACCCAAAGATGGAGTGGATGTGAGAGGCAGGCAGAGCAGAGCAGCCTCAGAAACCCAGAGCGAGGTAGGAGAATAAGCAGGGGCTCTGACCACGTGAGACAAATGAAGACTGGTCGTGGTAGCGTGCACCACACCATGTGTATCACGCTCTGAAGTTTACCGAGAATTGTCACAGCATTACACTCTTGTATACTTCTATTTATATTTCTTCTGTGAAGTGTCTGTTTGTTTGTTTATTTATTTATTCATTTATTTATTTATTGTCTTTTTTGAGACAGAGTCTCACTATGCATTTCAGGCTGGCCTTGAGCTCACTTTGTAGCCCAGGCTGGTCTCAAACTCGCACCGATCCTTCTGCCTCAGCCTCCCGAGTGCTGGGATTACAGGCGTGCGCCACCACGCCCGGCTTGTGTTCATTTTTTTTATAACATCGGATCTATTTTCTCTTTAAGGCCTTTCACAAATTAGAGAATAAACTCTGTGTAGTGTCTACCCTGGCATCATATCCTCACTAGATAGTCATCCTTTTCTACTTTTTAGGTGCTGGGGATTGAACCCAGGGCTTTTGCACTGAGCTATGTCCCAGCCTGGATTTTACTGTTCATTAGTACTGTGTGTTTGCAATACATAGTGCATGGAGTTTTGACATTATGCTACATACACCTCTACATACCATATCTTGGTCATTTTTGCTTCTCCTTTTCCAAATCACCCTGCCCTCACTCTCCTTCCCAAGATCACTTTCCTGTCTCTGCAGAGTCTATGACCCTGTCCTCCTTAGTTTGCTCGCTATTTATTTATTTATTTATTTATTTATTTATTTTCTTGTTTCAGAACTTTTGTTTATTTATTTTTATGGCTGGCTCAGCCTGCCCTCAGGGCAGGGCTGGCGCAGCATGTGGTGCCGGGGATCGAACCGCAGTCCCTGCAGCTGCCTGCAGGTGCTTTAGACCACTGAGCCATCCTGCCGGGCCCCTTAGTTTGCTCTTAAAATTATGTATATTTTAGTTCTCTCATATGGGAAAGGTGATGTGACAGCCTATCTGTCTATTTCATTTGTCACGATGGCCTCAAGATCTATTTTTTCACAAATTACTCATCTTTGTCCTTTATGGCTGAATAGTACTCCACTATGTATGTATAGAGCACATTTTCATCATCCATTCCTCTGTTGGTCAGCATGAGGCCATTTCCGTGACTTAGCTGTTGTCAGTCATGCTGCGGTAAGTGTAGGTGATGTGTGTGTCTCTACAGTGTGATGGTTTTAGCTTTTCCAGCAAGATAGACAGGAAGGGTATGACTGGGGCAAAAGGAGTTTTTACTTTTAGTTTAGAGTTTTATTTTTTGAGACAGGGTCTTGCTCTGTAGTTCAGACTGGTCTCAAACTCATGGTAATCCTCTTGCCTCAGCCTCTTAGGTGCTAGGATTACAGGTGTGTGCTACCACACCCAGCCTATTTTTGTTTTTTGAGGAGTCTTCATAAGACTCATTATGAAGCATGATATCCAAAGTGCTTGTATTAGTTTACATCCTCACCAACAAGGTAGGTTGTTGGTGAAAATGTAAATTCACCAGCATTTGTCTTTGAGGCCCTGGGGATGGCCATTCAAATTGGAATAACTTGGAAGGTCACGTTGCAGTAATGGCCAAAGATGCTGTCTTTTCATATGTACTTGCCACTTGTATCTCTTCCTCTGCAGAGCATCTGTTCATGTCAGGTTTTTGATTGGGTCTTTTATTTGGCAGGATCTATTTTTTAGGTTCTTCATATGTTAAAGATTAGAGGCTCTGAGAAATATCTGTTAAAGCTTATTTCCCATTCTGTAAGTTGTCTGTTGGCTCTGTTATTTAGTTCCTTTGGTGCATAGAATATTTAAGCTTTGATATAATCCTGTTTGTTGATTGTTGATATTATTTCTTTTGCAGTTAGCATTTTATTCAGGAAGTCTTTGGTTATGCCTCTATATTTAAGAGTTTTAACTTTTTTTCTTCTAGCAGACTTAGTGTTTCTGCTTTTATGTATGGGTCTTTGATGCATTTTGATCTGATATGGGTGAGAGATAATGGATCAAAATTAATCATTCTGCACACAGATAACAGTTCTCCCAGCCACCATATGCTGAAGAAGCTAGCTTCTTTCCACACGTTACTGGTCCCTTTGTCAAAAATCAGCAAAGTGAAAGCATCTGAGTTTGTTTCTGCTTTCTCCATGTTGTTTCAGCTTTTTGAAACAGGCTCTTCATGAACTCAGGCTGGCCTCAAACTCATGGTGATCCTCCTGCCTCAGGGTTGGCATCCCAGATGTGGGCTTACAGAAATGACCACCACGCAGCTATTGTGTGTATTTTATTCCATTATTTAATATGTCTTTTTTGTACAAGTACAGTACTGCTTTTACCTCTGTAACTTTGCACTATAGCTTGAAATCTGTATTATAATGCCTTGGGGCTGAGGAGAATGCTCAGTAGAATAAGCACTTGCCTAGCAAGCACAAGGGCCTGAGTTCAATCCCCAGTTCTGAAAAAAAAAAAAGAATATAATGTCTCCTTTCTTGCTCTTATTGTTCAACATTCCTTTGGCAATTCTAGGTCTCTTTTGGCTCTACATAAATTTTTTTTTTTTTTTTTTTTTTGGGACCAGGGTTTGAACTCACGACCTTGCACTTGCCCAGCAGGCACTTGTGCCTCGGAGCTATCTCACCAGCCCCTCTACATAAATTTTAGGAGAAGGCTTTTTTTTTTTTTTTTTTTTTGTGGGACTGGGGCTCAGACTCACGACCTTATACTTGCCAGGCAGGCACTTGTGCCACAGAGCCACCTTCCCAGCCCCTTCTATATAAATTTTAGAATTATATTTTTCTAGGTCTGTGAAGAAACTGATGGTATTTTTGATAGAGAGTGTATTCACTCTAGGTATCATTTTAGTAATATGGCCATTTTGATGACATTAGTTTTGCCTAGCCAGGAAAAGAGGAAGACTGTCCATGTCCTCGGTTAGGTTAATTCTGAGGTATTTAAAAGTTTGTCTTTCTTTTTCTTTTCTTTTCTGTCTTCTTCTTTCTTTCATTTTGAGATAGGGTCTTGCTATATAGTTCAAGATTGGCCTTGAACTATATACATTGGCCTCAAGCTTTCAGTGATCCTTCTGCCTTAACCTCCTGTATGCTGGGATTACAGCTGTCCACTGCCATGCTCAGCTGGCTGTATTTAACTTACTTTCAGTCTTTTAGGGCCAGCCAAATAACTCAGCAGACTAAAGCATGTACTTATGTAGAGAACAGTGGCCAGGGTTCGATCCTCCATGTGCTGTGCTGGCCTCGCCCCCTGGGGCATGCTGAGACAGCAACTGAGACTGGGTGTGGTGGTGTGCACCTGTAATCCCAGCTCTTGGGAGGCTGTAAACAGGTGGATCACTATGAGTCTGATCTAGTAGTGAGACCCTGAACACCCTCTAAATCCTTCTCTAAAACAAAAAATATATTTTGTCTTTTGTGAATGGGATCATTTCCCTGATTTCTTTTTCAATGGACACACTCTTTGTGTATAGGATGCTATTGAGTTTTGTGTGTTTATTTTGTATCTGGCTACATTGCTGAATTCATTTATTAGTTCTAAATCTTCTAACTTTTTTAGATTATGTAAAAGACCATGTCATCTGCAAATGAAGATATATTCACTTCTTCCTTTTCTATTTGAATCCCTGTTATTTCCTTCTCTTGCCTAATTGCTCTAATGTTTTGAGCATTATATTAAACAGGAGCAGTGAAAGCAAGCACTGTGACTGCTCCTTATTTTAGGAGGAATGCACTCAGTTTTTCCCCATTTTGTAGGATATTGGCAGTGGACTTGCCCTAAATGACTTTCATCATTTTTTAAATTAGTTAAATTTATTAGTTTACTTTAGGTATACATAATGATCACATTCATCATAGGGAATTTGTATCTGTATATCATATATGGCTCTTATCGTTTTAAGGTAAGTCCTTCTATATCAATTTTCATGAAGGTTTTTAGTGATAAATGAAAAGGGGATTTTGTCAAGACTTTTCTGCCTCTATTGCCATGACTGTATGATTCTTGTTGTTACTTTGCTTTGTGGGATGTATTATATTTATTGAATTATTTGCAATATATTATGCCATGCCTGTGTCCCTGGGATGAGACCAACTTGGTCATGACATGTGATCTTTTATAATCTGTTTGCAAGTATCTTATTGAGCTTTTTAGTGTCTATGTTTATTTTTTTTCTTTTTTATGTTTATTTTTTTTTCAACTTTATGTTATGGCTGGCTCAGCCTGCCCTGGGGGTGGGGCTGGTTGCCTGTGGTTGCCTAAGCAGGTGCTTTCGACCACTGAGATATCTTGCCCACCCTGTATCTATGTTTATTAAAGAAATCAGTGCATAGTGTCTGTTTTTGTTACGTTCTCCAATTTTTGGTATCATAATAACTCTAGCTTCAAGAAATAAGTTTAACAGCATTCCTTTCTCTTTCAATGTCATGGAAACAATTGAGAAGTATTGTCACTAATTCTCCCTGAGCTTCTGGTAAAACAACAGTGAATCTATCAGATTCTGGGCTTTTCTTAGTAGTAATGTTTCTATTATCATTTCAATTTTATTGCCTGTTGTGTGACTGTTCTGGGTTTTTATATATTTTTACTTTATTTTATGTCATTTATGTGTCTATGAATCTATCCATTTCTTCTAAATTTTCCAGTTTATTATAATACAGTTTCTGAAGTAGTAATTTGTGATCCTTACCGTGATTCACTGACTCATTGTCAACTTGAGTAAGTGCCTCAGTTATTTTTTACTTATTGCTGAGACAAAATACCTGACACCCAAAATTAAAAAGGAAATGTTTCTTTAGCTTACAACTTAGGGAGGTTTCAGTCCATACTTGGCAGGATCCAAGACAGAGTAGCATATGGAAGAGGGCAGCAGTTCATGGAGGCGGAAAACAGCAAAAAGCAAGAGCCAAAAGGGAGGAGCAGCAACTGCAGCAGCTAGCAAGCCTCTCTCCCTCCCTCACATTGCATTCAAGCTATTTGCCCTAGGGCAAGTGTAGCATTCACACCCATAATCCAAGCATTGTGTCATGAATTAATCACAAACTCTAGAAGGCACCTCAGTGACTGCATGAGGCTTTGGGAGGACAACTAGACATAAAATGCAACAGTGGGGAACGCCTAGCTGAGTTGAGTTAGCATGGTTCTGAGTATGCAAGCCCCACTGATTTACCTTGGAAGATTGTTCCTGCTGCTTTTCTTTGGAGGGGCTCTGGCTGCTCTTTCTAGCCAAGCCTCACGCAATCTTCACTTTTTCCAAGGGTGGCTGCTGTGCCCTTGGAGCAGCTCTGGTCTTTGCCTCAACTGTGATGATGTATGTCAGGACCTAGGCTTTTATTAGGTGGTAGTTTTTTTTAACTGTACCTGTGGCACAATCTGTTTGTCTTCAGTTCAGATTCTTCAGTTTCTAGCCCTGGCTTTCTGGCCTGCCAGTGCAGACTCTCTAGCCCCCAGTACTGGCCCTTGAACCCTTCTGTCTTCGATTGCAGATTCCCTGGCCTCCTCCTACTAGCATTAGACACTGCTCAGAGCTCCAGGCCTTCTGCTGGACTCATACGCAGCCCTTACATGAATTCTTCAGGTCTTTAGCACATGGGCAGATCTCCTGACTCTTCCGCACTGGACTCTGTGGACAGATATTGCCAACTAGTCTTTTAAATTTCTGTGTCCTGAATTAAATCTGCTTCTCTTGCAAATACTGACTATAATGGTCCTCCAGATTCCAGCAGTGCCTGTTGTCACTGTGCCTTTTTCATTTTTAATTATATTGATATGAGTCTTTTCTTTCATTTTGGGAGTACGTTTGGTTATAGGTTTGTCTGATTTATTTATCCTTTCCAAAAACCAGCTCCTCAATTCATTGATTCTTTATTTTTTTAAGTTTATTTATTTATGTTATAGCCAGCTCAGCCTGCCCTGGAGGGTGGGACTGGCACAGCATGTGGTGCTGGGGATCAAACTGCAGTCCTTAAGGTTGCCTAAGCTTGCCTAAGCAGGTGCTTTAGACTGCTGAGCCATCTCACTGGCCCTGACTCTTTATAGTTATCTTAGGCTCAATCACATTAATTGCCACTATGATCTTCACAATTTCTTTCTTTTACTAGTTTTGGACTTGAATTGTTCTTGCTTTTCTAGAGCCTTGAGGTACATCATTAAGTTGTTTATTTGGGCCCAGTCAGTTTTCATATTTAAGCATTGTGCTATAAATCTCCACCTTAGCTTTCATTGTGTCCCATGTTCTGGTATGTTGTACTGCCAGTATTGTTTGATTCTAGAGAAATACTTTGTTTTTGTTTTTGACTCAAAGCCTTAGTATGTAGTCCTGGTTAGGCTTTACCTCATGGCAATCCTATTGCCTCCCCAGTGATGAAATTACAGATGTATACTGACAATTCTAGGAAATTAAAATTTTCTTGATCTCTATTTCCCATATTCAATGAATATTCAAGAGTGTATTATTTAATCTCCATGTTTTTATAGTGTCTGATTTCTTTTGTCATTGATTTCTAGTTTCATTAAACTATGGTCAGATAACATGCATGATTATTTCAATTCTGTTGTATTTAAGCATGCTGTATGGCTTACTGTGAGGTCTATTTTGGCGAAAGTTCAGCAGGGAAAAACTGAATTGTCCTTGGGTGGCACACTCATTGCTATCTACTAAGTCCATTTGTTCACAGGTGTGGTTTAATTCTGATATTTCCTTGTTTTTTCTTTTTGTTCTTGTCTAGTTATCTATTTGTGCTAGGGAGGTATGAAAATCTCCCAGCATGGTTAGTTGATATTTATCGTATCTTTTATGTCCAGCAATGTTTGTTTTATGACATTGGGTGGGAGAGTAGTTGGTGCACATATATTTGGAATTGTTACTGCTTCCCATTAAATTGTTCCCTTTCCCAGTATGCAGTGACCTTCTGTCTCCCTTCTCTTTTATTCTTCTCTGTCTCTTCTGAACAGTTTTAACCCTGAATTTGCTTTGCCTCAAAATAAGGTATCTACCTTTGGTGACTTCCAGTGTGATGTTGCGTGGAGTAGTCTTTTCCATCCTTTGATTTTTAGTCTCTGAGTATTTCCATGGATAAGGTTTATCTCTTAATTCAACTTGCCAGTTTGTGTCTTTTTCCTGGGAGCTAAGACCATTTGTGCTGAGAGTTATTACTGAAAGGGATTGCCTGGCTCCTGTCACTGTTTCATTTGTTGCTGATTATTGCCCCCTGACACCTATGCTTAACTGCTCGCCTTGCTTCATGTAGTCATCCTTCTAAGCGCTTTGATGTTTTTAGCCTCATTGTCTCTGTTGAGGATACATCCTTGAGCATTTTTTGGAGTGCTGATTTAGGAGTTATGAGTTTCTTAGGGTGTTCTTTGTCATAGGAACACCTTATTTCTCATTTACAAGCTTGTTTAATAACAGAATATACTACTCTGAGTTGAAAGTTGTTTTCTCTTAAGACCAAGTTCTCGGGGCCCGGCAGGATGGTTCAGTGGTCTAATGCGCCTGCTTGGGAAAGCTTAGGCAGCTGCGGAGACCGCGGTTCCATCCCCAGCACCACATGCTGCACCAGCCCTGCCCTCAGGGCAGGCTGAGCCAACCATAAAAATAAATAAATAAACAACCAAAAGTTCTGAAACAAGAAAAAAAATAAAATAAGACCAAGTTCTCCTAGTCTTTAAAGTGTGTGCTGAGAAAGCTGATGTAATTCTCAAGAGTTTTCCCTGTACATTACTTGCCAGATTTTTCAAAAGGCCTTTAAAATTCTATTCTTGTATTGGACTTCTAAGAACTATGGTCAAGACCTAGGCTTTTACTTGTTCGTAGTTCTTTAAATTACTTGTTTAATTTTATTGACTGATATTGGGTTATTTAGAATTTTTATATCTTCTTCATTCAGCTTTTGTAATTCATATGTATCTAAGAGTCTATCCATTTTTTGTTTTCTATCTTATTAGAGAGCAGACTCTCAAGGTAGATATTCATCTCCTGGATTTCTGCAGGATCCATTGTGATTTCATACTTTTCATTCCAAATGCATGAATTTGAATCTTTTTCTTTTTTATAAGGTTATCAAAATGTTTGGTTATTTTGTTCATTTTTTCAAAGAACAAATTATTAATCATTTTCTTAGTCTCCATTGCATTAATTTCTCTTTTTTTTCATTACATTAATTTCTACTCTAATCTTTACAATTTCTTCCCTCATATGTGATTTGGATTTAACTTTCTCTTTTTCTAAAAACTTGAGTTTCAACATTATATTATTTATCTTAGCTTGCTCTGTTTTTCTGATGTCGATATTCCCTGGTGTAGTTTCCTCATAGGATTGCTCTGATGATACTCCATAAATTCTGGTATCTCTTGTTAGCCTTAACATTTAATTGTAAAAACTCTCAGATTTCTTTTTTAATTTCATTTATGGCCCAGTGATTATTCAGGAGGAAACTATTTAATTTCCAAGTGTTTGTGTAGTTTTTGTGGTTTTTTTGCTATTGATTTCCAATTACATGGTACTATGGCCTGATAATATGCACAAGATAATTGCATTTCCTTTGCATTTACTTATGAAAATTCTATGAGCTAGTATGTGGTCTATTTTCAGGGTGTTTCATATGCAGTTGAGAATAGTCTCTTCTTTCATTGTAGAGTGGAGCACTTTATAACTATCTACTAAGTCTGTTTGTTGGAAGGTTCAGTTAGCTCTGATATTTCTTTATCACTTTTTTGGCCTAGTTAATTTGCCTATTTGTGATAGTGGATTATTGAAGCCCCCATTACAATTATATTAGTATTTATCTTTTTTATATCTATTAATGCTTATTTTATATAGTTAGGCATGCTGATATTTGGTGCATTTATATTTATGATTGTTGTCTCTTCCTGTTGTTATTCCTTTAATATGTTATATTTAATTAAGAATCCTTCTTTATGAATGCTAGGAAAGCATTCTACTAACCCTAATACAAGTAGAATCTTTAGCCAAACTGACATACATTTTAGTGTGCATTGCATAAAACCTTTTTTTATTTGTGACATTTTATCTATGTTCATAAGTGAGATTAGTTCATAATTTTCCTGTCCTATACTTCTGCTGTGTTTTAGTATTATAGTAGTAGCAGCTTTATAAAATTATCTGAAGAATTTCTTCTCTGTGTATATTTTAAAAGTTTATGCATGTCAAGTTTATATATTCCTTGGATAATGCTACAGCTATCTAGTAGAACTATCTTAGTGTGGAGTTTTCTGTAGCAGCAGATTTCAAACTGCTAATGCCGTTTCTTTGATGATTATAAGGAAGCTGAAATATTTTGTTTCTTCTTTTTTTATGTATTTGGTACAGGGTCTCACTATGCAACTCAGACTCATAGTGATTGTCCTGTTTTCAGCCTCCTCAGTGCTGGGATTACAGGTGTGCACCATCACGTCCAGACCCTCTGTTTTTTTCTTTTATCTTTTTTTGGGGGGGGCTGGTTCAGCCCAGCCTGAGAGCAGAGTTGGCTTGGCATGTAGTGCCAGAGATGAACCACAGTCCCCTGTGCTTGCCCAAACTTGCCTAAGCAGGTGCTTTAGACTGCCAAACTATCTTGGCAGCCCGCTCTATTTCTTCTTGAGTTAGATTTGGTAAATTATATTTTTATGACTGTCCATTTCATTCATATTAATGCATTGGCATAAAATTGCTTATGTTATAGTTTAAAGTCTGCCAAATTTATAGTATATATCATTTCATTCGTATTACTTGCCCTACTTTTCTTATTACTGAGAGAAAATACCCAACACCCAAGGTGAAAAGAGGAAAGGCTTATTTGGCTTTATTTGGCTCACATTTCATGGAGCATATACTTTCATGATTGTTATCTCTTCCATAATCAGCTGGTTCCAAGGCCGCGTGGCACATGGCAGAGGGCAGCAAACATGGTGGCAGAAGACAACGACAGCAGCAAGACACTTTAATATCATCTTCTTCCCCTCTTTATATTGCATCTAGGTTGCTGGCATTGGAGAAGTGCAAAACCAATCACTGGCCTGATGTAGAGATCACACATCCTTAGAGAGCCCACGGCTGCATGAGGCTTTGGGGTAACATCCAGATACAAATCATTTTAGCCATTAACCCTTTTTCTTGATCAAGTTTACTAGCAATTTTTCAATTTTTTAAAAAATGTATTTAGTACAAGGTCTACAGGGTCTCACTACACAGATCGGACTCATAGTGATCTTCCTGTTTTCAGCCTCCCAAGCACTGGGATTACAGGCACTCACCACCACGCTCAATGTCATTCTCAACTCAGTGCATCCAGAGGGCGTGGCCAGCATGACATGGGGGGGGGATTTGAACCCCCCCCAACCCCTGCATCTGGCTACGCAGGCGCTTTAATCCACTGAGCTATCTGGCTGGCCGAATTTCTCAATTTTGTTAGCCACTTTAGGTTTGTTCCTTTTCTGTTTCATAGACTTCCTCCATTATCTTTTTTCCTTGGGTTTACTTTGTTCTTTTTCTAACTTCTAAGAATGAATATGTACTCCACCAATTAACAAACTGTTTTATTTGATAAGCATTCACAATTGTATGTTTTCTTCTAAATAGTTCTTCAGCTATCTATGACAGCTTCTGAAGTGTTTGATAGTGTTTATACTACTGTTTAAATATTCTAATTATAATCTTTTTACTCATCAGTGTTATAAAAACATTTTAAATTTTGGCTCTCCTAAAAATGAATCAATAAATAAATAGATATTTTCACTCTCCTGATGTAAGCAAGGATGTGCAAGGCAAGTCTGCACCAGGCCCCTGGTGATCTTCTCTTGATGTGACCAGGAAAGCCCCACTGGATTCACGGTAGCCCTCCCCTGGACATGTGGCACCCCTACCTAAAGTGACAAGCAGGCTCATGCAGGGAGCTGCTCCCCCCCCCCAGCAGCAGCAGCATAAGACCATCCATCAGTCCCAGGACAGCTCTAACTTTTCTTCCAGTTGGCATGGGGCAACAGAGGTGAAGAAGAACTTCATTCTGGGCAAGAACAATACCTGAGGAGAGAAGGGAACAACTACATTCCACGACTGCTAACACTGAGTCCAACAGTCCATTTACACTCCTGTCCCATGGGCTACATCCAGCAGAGACCAGAGGACTGATTATGTTTCTCACATACCAATAGCAGTAAGGACAGCCTTGGCTCAAATAGTAACCAAAATCTGGGATGAATGAAGAGAGAGACCTCAAATCCAAAGAGGACATCTCAAACACCCATAGGCCCTCAAGTTAGGTGGAGAGTTACACACACCTGTAATCCCAGCACTTGGGAGGCTGAGACAGGAGGATTGCTGTGAGTTCGAGACCAGCCTGGGCTACAAAAGTGAGCTCAAGGCCAGCCTGAACTGCATAGTGAGACCCTATCTCAAAAAGCCAAAAAACAACAACAACAAAAAAAAAACAATAATGGCCAGATGGTCCCACATGCCTATAATCCTAGCACTCAGGAGACTGAAGCAGGAGTATCACTGTGAATTTGAGCCAAGCTTGGGCTACAAAGTGAGTTAAAGGCCACCCTGAACTGTATAAAAAGACCCTGCCTCAAAAAAGACAAAAAGGAAAGAAGAGAGAGAGAGAGAGAGAGAGAGAGAGAGAGAGAGAGAGAGAAAGGAAGAAAGGAAGGAAGGAAGGAAGGAAGGAAGGAAGGAAGGAAGGAAGGAAATAGAACAATAAATTGAATCAGAAAGATAATACAGGTGCCGGGCATGGTGGTACACACTTGTAATCCCAGCACTTGGGAGGCTGAGGCAAGAGGATCGATGTGAGTTCAAGACCAGCCTGGGCTACAAAAGTGAGCTCAAGGCCAGACTGAACTACATCAGGAGATCTTGTCTCAAAAAGAGAAAGAAAAAGAAAAAGAAAGATAATACAAGCTCAGAAGCATAGCACATGCCTAACAAGCATGAGGTCCTGAGTTAGATTCTTGGTACAAAAAAGAAAAAGAAAAAGAAAAGGAGAGAGAGAGGGAGGGAGGGAGGGAGGGAGAGAGGGAGAGAAAAGGCTGGGAATGGTGGCACACACCTATAATTCCAGTGCTAGGGAGGCTGAAAACAGGAGGATCACTATGAGTCCAAGCTGTGTAGTGAGACCCTGTATCAAGTACATAAAAAGAAAGAAAATATAAAACATGAATGACCACTCCAAAAAAGAATTAAATGTGAAAAGAAAGCAGGCAGAAATAGATGATACGAAAAATTCAGTGGAAAACACAAGTATCAAACTTGGCCAATGTGAGCACAGACAAGTCACTGTCATAAATTATAAATTCAGTGACACCCTAAAAATGACAAAATATCATGTAAACATGATTTAACAGCTGCTAGATAATTTTCAAAACCAACTTCAGAATTATAGGAATAAATGAAAATATAGAAGACAACTTAAAAGGTATAAAATATTTACTGAAATATAGGAAAAATTTTTCTAAATCTAGTGAAATGAGGTACAAGATGTATATATAATCTCTGTATTACTTTTCTCATTGCTGAACAAAATTCCGAGCACTCAAAGTTAAAGGAGGAAAAGTTTCTTTTGGCTCACAGCTCACAGAGGCTTCAGTCCGTAGTTCGCTGGTTCCCAGGCAGGACAGCATGCAGAGGGGCATCGCAGAGGGGGAGCTGTTCATGGTAGGAAGACAGCAAAACAGCCAAGTAGCAAGGAGAGAAAAAGCCAGGAAGTAGCAAGTGGCAAGCAATGCCAGCAGCCCTCTGTGAGCCTTGTCTCTTAGAGTCTATCCAGGTTATCGATCCCAATGACAGGCAGCACCTACGCCCAGGGTAGGGCACACAGAATCCTAACTTCTTACCATGAGTCCATCTCAGCATCACATCCTTAATTCCAGCATCTCTTACTTTATATCCAGCCACCTCCAAAAAGCCCCACCGAAATGACAGCACGAAGCTTTGCGGGGGAGCCATAACAACCCCAGACAGACATGACCAGAAAAGAATCAATCAGAAACACATCCTAATTAAAATTCTAGAAATTCAACAGAAAAAGAGAATACTAAGAGCAGATAGAGAAAAGCAGAAAGTAACCAACAAAGACCTAACCCCCAGAATAACTTCTCTCTCAACACAACCTTAAAGGCCAGGGGAACCTGGAAGAAAGTTTTCACACCCTAAAAGAAAATAACTGTCAATTCAAACTTTTATATCCTATCAAATTAGCTTTTGACAGAGAAGTAAAAACTTTCCATGACAAATAAATCTTTAAAAATACATGTCCACTAAGCAGCATTGCAAGAAATATTTAAGGAAATCCTCGACAAAAACGGAACTACCAGGACCAGAAAGTCATTTGAAACATATACATCTAGCTGAGAGAATGGTGACACAAAGAAATCAGCATGGCAAAAATAAAGCAAAGTTGGTTCAATGAATGCTATGCCACAATAATCCTCAATGTCAACTGTCTCAACTCTCCAGTCAAAAACACAGATGGATAAAAACAAACAAACAAACAAACAAACAAACCACAGATGGAAAAGTGGATTGAAAAACCAAAATGCAAATATAGGGGCCGGGAGATAGCTCCGTGGCACAAGTGCCTGCCTGGCAAGTGCAACGTTGTGAATTGGAACCCCAGTCCCGCAACAACAACAACAACAAAAAAAGCAAATATATATCACCTACAGGATAATTCATTCAAAATGGAAGAACACGGACTGATGGACTGATAGTAAAATGATGGAAAATAAAAATATTCCATTTAACCAGAGCGCCCCCCCCAAAAAAGCAGGAGTAGCTCCCTTATTTTTTATACACAGCAGACTTTAAACTAGAACTGATGAGAGACAACGACAATGGTCGTCATATGCTGGTAAAGAGAATGACTCCACAGGAAGAGATGGCAAATGTCAGAGGATCCAGTTTCATAAAACAAAATAGACAACAATAGTCATAGTGGGGGACCTCAATACCCTCCCCTCATGATGTAAGAGGTCAGCCCCTTGCCAAAGAAAACAGTAAGAAAAGAAGCAAGAAAAGGCAACAAGATTTTGTCTTTTGCAGTTCTAAATCCACGGACATTCGTCATCTCAACATCACTGAACAAATGGAATTAACAGGTATCTACAGTGTTTCATCCAGCAACAGAAGACACATTTTTCTCAGCGGCACACAAAACTTTTTTCCAAAATAGACCATATCTTAGGCCATAAAACATATTTCAATAAATACAAAAGAATTGAAATAACCTCCTACGTACTATCAGATCATAGAGAATGAAGCTAGAAACCAGTAGCAAAGAAAGCCAAAGAAACTATCCAAACACATCATGATGAAAAAATACTTTCCGCGCTGCCCAGCCAGGGTCCATACAGCGTTGTTCTTGATTCCCATCGTAACTTAAAGGGAAACTTCACAATGTCCAGAGCCCTTGATGTCCTGCAAATGAAGGAGGAGGACGTCCTCAAGTTCCTTGCTGTAGGAACCCACTTAGGTGGCACCAACATGGATTTCCAGATGGAGCAGTATATCTACAAAAGGAAAAGTGATGGAATCTACATCATAAATCTGAAGCGGACTTGGGAGAAGCTCCTCCTGGCAGCTCGAGCCATAGTGGCCATTGAAAACCCTGCTGATGTCAGCGTCATCTCTTCTAGGAACACGGGCCAGTGGGCTGTGCTGAAGTTTGCTGCTGCCACTGGGGCTACTCCTATTGCTGCCCACTTCACTCCTGGAACCTTCACTAACCAGATCCAGGCAGCCTTCAGAGAGCCACGTCTTCTGGTGGTTACCAATCCCAGGGCTGACTACCAGCCCCTCACGGAGGCATCTTATGTCAATCTGCCAACCATTGCTCTGTGCAACACAGATTCTCCTCTGCGCTATGTGGACATTGCCATCCCATGCAACAATAAGGGAGCTCATTCTGTGGGTCTGATGTGGTGGATGCTGGCCCGGGAAGTGCTGCGCATGCGCAGCACCATTTCCCGTGAACACCCATGGGAAGTCATGCCTGATCTCTATTTCTACCGGGATCCTGAAAAGATTGAAAAGGAAGAGCAGGCTGCTGCTGAAAAGGCTGTAACCAAGGAAGAATTTCAGGGTGAATGGACTGCAGCAGCTCCGGAGTTCACTGCTGCTCAGCCTGAGGTTGCAGACTGGTCCGAAGGCGTGCAGGTGCCCTCTGTGCCCATTTAGCAGTTCCCTACTGAAGACTGGAGTGCTCAGCCAGCCACAGAAGATTGGTCTGCAGCCCCCACCGCGCAGGCCACTGAGTGGGTAGGAACCACCACCGCGTGGTCTTGAGCTGTTCTGCTGATGCCTAAGCAAAATGGGAATGAGGCTGATGAACAATAAAACAATTTCTAAAAAAAAAAAAAAAAGATGAAAAAATATGTTGTCAGACAATCAGTGGATCACAAAAGAAAACAGGAAAAAAAATATAAAAATTCCCAGAATCAGATGACAATGGAAATACAACATACAAAGATCTGTGGAGGGCTGGGGAAATAGCTCAGTTGAGTAAACATTTACCTGGCAAGCCCAAGCGCCTGAGTTCAATCCTCAGTTTAAAAAAAAAAAAAAAAAAAAAAAAAAACTATGGGATACAATGAAAGGAGTGCTAAGAGAAAAGGTTTGTCGTGAATTGTTAGTAGGTGGCCAACTTGATACCCTCAGCTGAACTGAACTAGCATGGTGCTGGGTGTAGGAGGCTCACCTGAGGACTACTGCCAGCAATGTAAGAGGCAGAACTGAGGAAGCTGCTGCGAGGTTATTAGGGAAGTTGTTGGTGCTGTTGGAGGCTGCTGGTTCCCTTGGGCTGTTCTGCTGGAGGACCTCGTCATGTTGTCCTGGAGAAGCTTGTCATGCTGGCTTTTCTGATGGGAAGAGGAGCTTGGGACCTCACTGCTACTGAGGATGAATGGCTGTGGTACATTTCAGGGGAACTCAGGTCCTTACTTAGAGCATTACTTCCCGGCTCCAGTGCAGATCCCTCAGCCTGCTAGCACAGATCCTTCGTCCCACTGGCACAGACTTTCTAGCTTCCACCACTGACCTTTGGGCCTTTCCAGTGCATATCTGTGAAGTGGACTCTCATGAGATATTACAATGGGCTCTAGGCCTCCAGCTGGACTTGTGAGAGGCATTACGATGAACTCTTAAGTCTTCAGCTGGACAAACACAGGACACTACTGTAGGATCCAGGCCCTCAGCTGGATTCTTTGGTCTTTAGTGTTTGGACAGATTTCCTGCACTCGGCTTGTGATTCTTTGGGTGATTATGAAATAATCTTATAAAATGTGTCCTGTATTGTATTGTTTCTCTTGCAAAAATCCCAAACTGTGACAAAGTTATAGTTGTAAATACACACATAAAAAGAATAAAAGAAATCTCAAATAATCTAATGATACTTTTATTGTGTGTGGAACCAGGGATTGAACTCAGGACCTTGCACTTGCCAGGTAGGCACTTGTGTCCCTGAGCTATCTCCCTGGCCCCCCTAATGATACATTTTAAGGATCTGGGAAGAAAAATCCAAATCTAAAACTAATAGAATTAAATTATAAATATGAGGGAGAAAATTAAAATTAAGACAAAAGGAACAATGCAGAAGAGTAATGAATCAGTTGATTCTCTGTAAAAAAAAAATGGGAAGGGGATCTTGAAATGGGGGAGCTAAACGAGAAGGGAGAGAAAGTGGAATGTCCACTGATTTCCATAGTGGTTGTACTAATCTGCACTCACATCAACAGTGGAGAAGAGTTCCTTTTCTCCCCACAGCCCTTCCAGCACTTGTTATTGGTTGGCTTCTTGATGAGAGCCATTCTTTCTGGCATAAGATGGAATCGCAGTGTTGTTTTAATTTGCATCTCTTGAATGACCAATGATGTTGAACATTTTTTCATATATTTATAGGCCAATCTTTTTAGATGCAAGAATCTCCATGAAGATATTGGTAAAGTAGGGGCCTGGCAGGATGGCTCGGTGGTCTAAAGCGCTTGCTTAGGAAAGCTTGGGCGGCTGCAGGGACTGAGGTTTGATCCCCAGCACCACATGCTGCACCAGCCCTGCCCTTAGGGCAGGCTGAGCCAGCCACAAAAATAAATAAATAAACAAACAAACAAAGTTGTGAAACAATAAAAAATAAAAAATAAATGATGTTTCACAAAAAAAAGTCCTAATTTCTCCATTAATTTTGATAGTCAAGTTTGCAGGATATAATAATCTGGGGTGAAAGTTGTTTTCTATTAGGGCATAAGCAACTTCATTTCAACCTCTTCTGACCCTTAATATTTGTATTGAGAAATCTGCTGTCTTCCTGAAAGATTTGCTCATGTACGTCACTTATTGCTTTAACCATTAATAAAATTTGTCATTGCATTAAGCTTCTGGAATATTAACTGGAATACTAACGACATTATGGAACTCTTCTCTGATCATGTCTATTTGGGCTTCTATATATGCCTTTTAATCTGGAAGTTGAACTCTTAACCTAAACTGTTTTTTTGTTTTTTGTTTTTTGTATTTAGTACAGGGTCTACAGGATCTCACTGCACAGATTGGACTCTTCGTAAGTCTCCTGTTTTCGGCCTTCCCAGTACTGGGACTACAGGTGTGCACCACCATGTCTGGACCTGTTTACCAGCTCAGTGTGCTCTGGTGGTGAGGAGGGAATAGCATGTGGGACCAGGGATGGAACTTTTGTCCCTAACCCTGGTACCTGTGCTTGCCAAAGCAGGCACTTATTTTGCTGAGCTATCTTGCTGGCCTTCTTAACCTAAATTTGGAAAATTTTGTTAATTTTGTATGTTTTCTGTTTTTTATGTAAATATTATAATTCTTAAGTTTAGTTTTCTTCATAGCAATCTAGCAACTATTGCAGCCCCCTTCCATAGTCTCTTACTTTAAGGTATCTCTAAGTATTTGGTCTCCTGCACCAACCTCATCTTGTTTAGACATTCTCTCCTTGCATTGCTTCTGCTGGCCAACATCCCATGCAATTTTTGTATCTTAGATCTATTTGATACCTTTTGTGATCTAGTGCTGCTCACCCAGCTTTTTGATGTCTTCTTTAAGCATGCTGACCATTTGATCAATTAGCCCCTCATCTAGTTACATCATCTTTGAACTTACTATCTTATTGAAATTTCTTGTTGTTTCTACTTTTATCACTTCATATATTTTAACAATTTAATGTGTTTATTTCCTCCCTATCACTGCCCATGACATCAGCTTTTGGAGAGTTAAGGATTTTTGGAAGCATCTTACTGCCTTTGACTCATGTTTCTTTTCTATTTGGGTGCTGGGGAGTATCAGTGAGAGTGGATATAATCTAAGGTTAGCATGAAGAGCTCTTTAGTTAGCAAGTTCCTTCCAGTGTTGTGATTTGATTTGGGGTGCTTTGATGTACATCTCTTCAACCTATTTGGCATTATAGGACTCAACCCAGCCACTGTGCTCAAGGAGAGCTGTTACTGGTTATATCAGCATTTCCAAAGCTCATGTATATTAAGATTTGTTTGAACAACTTTGCACCTTTATCAATGACCTATAAAGACTTAGACCTATTACTACTATCAGGTAAGCAGTAACATAGTGGGGGGAGGTATGAATAGATGAAGAAAAAAGGGAAAGGAATAAATAAAAAGAGAAGACAAAAGAGATAACACTAAATGAAAAAAAAAAAAAAGGAGGCACATTCCTTCACATTGTCTTAACGACATTTGAGGGCGAGGGGAGAGGAGATCTGAAGGAGGCTGCATGGGAGTGGTAGGAGGGGCACAGAGGGAGCTGTAACTGAGACTGAGGGAAGCTGTGAGAGGGCCAGAATCGGCTCATATGTTGATAGCTAACTTGTGTTTGATTCTCCTACCATACAGTTTTGGTAAGGGTTACCTGACTTGGCCATGAAAGGAACTATTTAGATTAAATCTCTTTAACACATATACAGAAAAAAATAGATATAGATATAGATAGATATATAGATATATAGATATAGATAGATATATAGATATGAAAAGACAAAAGGAGTAAGAGACAAAGAAGAAAACCAAAAGCCCACACATTTTAGTGGCTTGTCACTGAGACACAATACCAGACACCCCCGGATTAAGGGTTCATATTTACTTTGACTCAGCAGGCTGCTTCCAAGGCAGGGTGGCACGACAGGGGAAACAATAGCTCGTGACCCAATGCCAAGAAGCAGAGGAGAGAGAAAGCCGAGAGACAGACCCTTCCAGACCCTGCCCCTGATGCCCTGCTCCCAGCAGGCCTCACCTCCCAATGTCACATTTAGACATAAACTCACCAGAGGATTAAGCTCACTATTGAGAATCATACCCCCATGATCTGATACCACCCCAGAACCCCACTCATGAGCAGAGGAGGCTTTGAGGGAACATCCAAATATAAACCATGACACCAGTTACAAAAACACAAAATTAAAGCATTCTCAGCCCTATTTATTATACTGCAGTCTAAATTCAACCAGTGTGTCCTGCTATGTACATAGAGAGCTCCAAGTTGTGTGTGGTGGGGGTCCCTGACTCTTTCAGGCACTTCTATACTTCTCAGACTGTCGCTGTGTCCAGAACGTACTTTTCTCCCTCCAGTTCTCAGTCCACAGCCTAATCCTGCAAGTCAAGAGCCAGCTCTTTCCTACCATTTGTTCTCTTGCCTGGCAGTGAATAAAAGGGACTGGGGGTTCAGAAGGACCCCAGAGCCCAGTTCTCCTATGAAGGTCTCTTTAGCTAGTTTCAATCTTGTGGGCATGGTTAACTGGAGGTTTCTACCTTCCTTATGATCAGACACTTCCAGATGAGTTGAAGGGGGGTGCAGTTCTCACTGTAGTTGGGCCAATGCCGTCTTTTGCTGATTTCTAAAATGGCTTTCTTAAAAAAAAAAATAAAAAATAGCATGGCTTTCTTGATCTCTGCTCCTTTCCCTCCATAATTCTGTGGCTCTGTGCTTTCCATAAGGCGGCACCTAGCAGGCCACCTCTTGCCTTCCGCCTAAGTCTTTCTGGGTTTTGCCCATGTCACCCCCTCTGCACTCCACAAAGTATCACTTCCCACCTGATCCTCTGTGGTACCTAAGGGTCCCAAGGCTTAGTAGCTGTTTCCTGAATGGCAGAGGTTCTCTTGCAGGCACTGAACAGTGGACAGTTAGCAAGACATCACACGGCCACAAAGCCCTCTGCTGTCTATGAGAACAGTGGGTGGAGAGCACCCACTGTGGCATTGCTGAAAGTGCTTTTCTTTCCCAGGTCTTGCTAGCTGTAATCGAGGCATTCTAAGGCACAGCTGTCAGTGACTAGCTCTCAGTCCTTAACCAGTGCCATGCCCTTTGTTCTTTACATGTCCAAGGGCCTGCTGGCGCTAGCTCAGTCACTATCCTCTAGGGATTTGCTTTCAGTTTCTCTAGTGCCCTGATCTCTGAGTCTCTCTCTCTGGGTTCCACCTCCCAGGGGCAGGGAGAATGGGTGAGAAGCCTGTCACAAGGATCCAGCTGCTAGTGTGCCATGGTTACTCTGCTCAAGGTGTTGGATCTATTCCCAAGATGGTGTGCTCACCAGACCTACGGTGGATATAGTATGGCACTCCAGAAATACCCCCATTTCTGTTCTGACAACCTGCTCCCCCATACTGGACTCCCACCTGGAAGGCCTCTTTCAGGTGTGCTCTCTGGATCTGGCTTTGTTTGCATCCCCTACTTATGAGCACCAACACTTCCTAATGGACTTCTGCAAGTTTCCTTGCCTTTTGTCAGCTGAGATAGATCCTTGCTTCATGTTAAAGACATAAACATGTAGGGCAGTTGTGGCCTCATATGGAATTAAGCACCTGATCTTTATGAAATCATCCTGTATTCCCTGATAGCAAACATTCTTCTGAAATACACTTTTATATTGATAAGGCCTCCTCAGCCTCTTACTACAGCTACAATAGCATACATTTTTACATTGTTTTATATTTATCCACCTGTCTTTTTATATTGGTGATTGTCTCATAAGCAGTATATTGTTGGTTGAGTTTTTTAAGCCATTCTGATCCTAGGCCAGTGATGGCAAACCTCCTACAGGTCAATGTTCAAACTGGGACCCAAAACCCACTTATTTACTGCAAAGTGGCAACACTGCGATTAAAACTGAATACTGAGGCATTAGTTTAGAAAAACCAACTCATACATTAACATCTTTTGTCTTAAAAGAAAAACAAATACTGTAACACACTTGTCATATGTTTGCCATTACTGCCACCAGCAAAGAAATCTCTTTGGATACTGAGTAACAATTTTACAGCAGTAAAATTTAATTTCTCACTTTCTGACATCCTTTCTACTATTTTTGTACATTTTATTTCTATTAATATTATAATCCCATGATTAATTTTACTATTTTTCCTTTTTGCACTAATTATTTGTAAAAGGGAGAATTTTGCTTTTTCTCTCTGGAGATTCAGATTTCTGCCTGGCATCTTTGTCCCTATAAGCCTTTCTTTAACAGTTCTTGTAGCATAAATTAGCAGAGGATGAATGTGTTCAGCTTTTATGTATACTTATTCCATCTTCATTTTTGAAAGATTTTTGCTGGGTATAGAATGTACTTGGTTGTTCTTTAAAAATAGTATGTTGGTCAGGCATAATGCACATGGCTCCAATCCTAGCACTGAAGAGGCTGAGGCAGGAGGATTGTTGTGAGTTTGAGACCAGACTAGGCTACATAGTGAGTTCAAGACCAGCTTGAACTGCAGAACGAGACCCAGTCTCAAAAAGACCAAAAGCATCCATTATGTTGAATTCATTCCTGCGTTGAAATTGTCATACTCCTTTTGTTTGTGAAATGTTTTAGCAAGATTAGGCACTCTCTCCCTTTCATTCTGGGTGGCAGGTGTTTTTATTTTTATTTTTTGGGGAGGGAAGGAGTTGTGTGTTCCATAAAAATACAGAAATTTTTTAGTGCAATATTTAAGAAAGCATTATCCTGTTGGTGTGGTGCCTGTACTCCATCTGTTGAGAAATATGCTGTCATCATTACCTCCTCTGTTATTCAACAGGTAACATCTCTTTCCCTGCCTTTAATATTTTCTACTGATCTGCAGCTTGAGCAGGTTCTGATTATTGTTTTTTGGGACAGCATCATCATGTCCCTCATTCATGGGGACCACTGAATCTGAGGACTCATACTTATCAAATTTGGATCTTTTGGTCATTATTTTTTCAAATACTTTTTCTGAATTCTCTCATTTGGAGACAATTGCATATTCTTGAAATCCTAGTTAACAGATGTTCTGTCCATTTTTTCTTTATATTTCTTTCTTTCTTTCTTTCTTTTTTTAAAAAAAACTGAGATTCAAACTTATGACCTTGCACTTGCCAGGCAGGCACTTGTGCCAGGGAGCTATTTTCCCAGCCCCTATATTTCATTTTGAATAACTCCTGCCAAACATTGTCAAGGTAATCTTTTCTTCTACAATGTCTGCTCTTAAACCATTTCACTGTTTTCCGCTCAAAACATTGCAATCTGCATCTCAAGAAGTTTGATATAGGTCTTCCTGGAGTTGTTTGTTTTTCTGCTGGGAGGCTGCAGTTCAAACCCAAGCCCCCTCACATGGGAGGTAGACAATCTACACACAAACATCATCCCTTCCCATACCTTTTTGCTCTTTAAATCTTTCTGTGCTTAAATATTCCTCAACTTCTTTGGACACATAAACTATCCTTTCAATTAGTTTAGTGTCCTCGTCAGTTTATTCTTTTATGAATCACTTCCTGGTGTGCTTCTATTGATTTTCTTATTCTAGATTACACCTTTTCTTCTTTGTATTTCTAAAAATCTTCAATTGTATTCAGTACTGAATTTCACCTTGTTGGGTTTTTACAGTCTTATGTTCTTGAATTTTGGCCCTGGGAATCAGGTAAATTATTTGAGAGTACTTTCCTTTGAAGCTTGCATTTAAGCTACTAGGTATAATAAAATCATCCTTAACCTATGATTACTTCTGTCCCATTACTAATGCAGTGTATCTGGAGTTGGATATGTACAAGTGGTGACACCAGCAAAAGATGCCCCTACTCTTGCAGAATCCAGTTTGCAAGCATTGGCTGTCTTCTTCCTCCTTTCAGGTTTTGTTTCATTCAGGTTGGAAGCCTACTGGACAATGCTGCCCACAGTCAAGGCAGGTCAGGCCCCATCAGTTTGCTGGCTTCTATGCCAACTATTTCTGGAAATACCCTCAAGAACCTACTAAGAAATGTGCTTTCCAAGTAACCCAGGGGCCTCTCAATCTAAGCTGACCCTCAAGATTGACTATAACATCTACTGTGCTGCTTTTTGTTATTGATTTTATTATTTCTACTTTTTACAATGTCCTTAACCACTACGTCTCCTCTTTCAAAAAACATGGTCAGTGCTACTCACTGAGTATTTAGTGCATAATTTTTGTGCGTGTATTAACAGGGATTAACGCTGGACACTTGCACACTTTTTTACTTTTGTTTTAATTTTGAGACAAGGTCTTGCTGAATTGTCCTTATGGCACTCAAACTTGAAATCCTTCTTCAGCCTTTCTTGTGTTGGGATTACAGGTGTGTGCCTCCATGTACTGCAGTCCAGACTTTACATGGGATGCCAATTGTTTCTAAACATGAAACTGTCACTGCCTGTTCTTTGCCTATAACCACTCGGTCTTGCACAGGGCTTTTTGGATCTTCGTCCTACATTCTTAACATCCAGTTCTTTAATTGAATTTCATATGTCTTGCATTACATGGTGAGTTGTCTGTGCTTGCAATATTTTCAAGGTGTAAAAACAGTGCCTTTTCAGTCATGCTATAACCTAAGCCAGTGTTGTCTACAAGAAATACAACGCAAGCTATACACACGTAATTTTAAATTTCTTGGTAGCCACATCAAAAGGAGTAACCTGTAAAGTTAATTTTAGGAATATATCTTTTATTTATTTTATTTTTATATTTTTTTCTTTTAATAAGAAATAACAACATGACATTTTCAAAAACACATTAGTACATTCCCAATAATTGATACAATGCATATTGTTGTCCTTATAGTAGTTATACAGAGCACAAGTTGTAGACATGATAATTTTTCTAATCATTGTTGATACAAAAAAATTCTTCTCATTGAATTAAGAGAAAGTAGTTGTATACATAGTCCAGTATTCTATATTCGCAATGGATTATTGGCAGAACTGGCAATGCTGGAAGCTGTTGAGTTAAGCCTTTTACAGCACAGCATACTAATCTAGCTTTACATTTTATGTCTCATGGTTAAACTTTTCTGCTGGGTGGTGAAGGGCAAGTTAAAGCAAGACTTATATAACAAAACATGTAACTTTTGTATTTCCCAAGGTGTCTTAGTTATTTTTCGCTCATTGCTAGGACAAATACCCGACACTCAAAATGAAGGAAGGAAAGGTTTATTTAGCTCACAGTTACTGGAAGTTTCAGTCCATACTCAGCTGGATCCAAGGCAGAGAGGCACATGGCAGAGAGCAGCAGTTCATGGTGCTGGAACAGCAACAATGACAACAGAGGCAGTGGACCAATCAGGGCAGCAGAGCAACAGCACCAGTCTGTCTCTCTGTATATTACATCAGGCTCTCTGCCTTAGCCTATCCACTTTAGGCTATACCCACAATCCCAGAAGTACTTAGACCCACAATCCCATCAGTACTAAAACACATAATCCCAGGGATCATGAATCAAGTCTCAAATTCTAGAAGTCTCCACCCCATGATTGCATGAGGCTTTAGGGGGACAACTAGACATAAACCATAACACAATGTCAGTCAAATCCCCAGGATTTACTTTGAAACCATGGATAGTGTTTTGTAGAACGGGTATCAGTGTCAGCAGTCTGAATGATCATGGCCATTGTTTGACCAGTTTACTCTCTGTGAAAGCCTAAGAGAATATTTTCTCTCTAGGTGACTCTCCTTAAGCACACTATACATTGTCAATTCCTTTCCTGTGTGGTCCCATAATCTCCTTGAACAGAAAATTTGGAAAAACACTGAGTTGTAGGATGTTATAGTACAGGTTCTCTTATGTTCTGAGTCTTCACTGACCTTGAAGGGCTAGAGCCAAAATATTGGCTACCCCTGTAGCCCTTCTTTTTCTCTAATTTCTGGTCTATAAACTTACATTCTTAACCCTCCAGAAGAGAAGCTTCATGATACTTTTACTGTATAACATAGGTACTTGAACTTAACATCACCGTCTTTCTGAATATCAAATATCTTGCACTTAACTTGTAATTGGTATTTTCCATCAATCATTGATATTCTAATAAATCCCTATACAATGTGATAAAAGCAGTTACACATTTTTACACAGACATTTTTTTTTTTTTTTTTTTGATTTTTGAGACAGGGTCTCACTATGCAGTTCTTAAGCTCACTTTTGTAGCCCAGGCTGGTCTCGAACTCACATTGATCCTCCTGCCTCAGCCTCCCGAGTGCTGGGATTACAGGCGTGCACCACCACGCCCGGCTTACACAGACATTTAGAAACCTAAGTCCATACAAAATTGTAGCTGGTCAATCCTATGGCATTTTTCCTAGTCTCTTACTCTCATTTAATATCCTTTTTTGTTTTCTTGTAAACCAATCATTTACTTGAGAGAGAGTATAACAGTAACTGAAATTACATTAGAAGCAGCACAAATCCAAAATACAAGAATGACAGGTATTCCAAGCATAATTTTAGTGTTACCCATTGCTGTCCACAATGTGAAAAATATTTTGGTGGTTCTTAGGAAGAGAAATATATTTTATGGAACCCATTTACTCAAAATATTATAAATGTAAAAACTTAATAAGGTACTTCCTCAGAAATATTTGAACTTTCTCATTAAATATAAAGTGTAAAAAGTAGATTTTCATACCTAAGTTTTCTAAATTAGAAAGTAGCATCTTTCAGTCACAGTAGCCAGTTCCCAAGCACAGATGGTTAGTGGTAACTATACTTTCCAGCCCCAGTGTGGGTACTTGTCTTCTTTCTATGGTCCATGTGCTACATACACACACAAACACACACACACACACACACACACACACACACACACACACACAC
>PVJA010027226.1:0-11664 GCA_004027025.1 Myocastor coypus
ATATATATATATATATATATATATATATATATATATATATTCTTGAAAATTCTGAACTGCACAACCTATGCAACAGGTGAGAAAGCCTTTTGCCCTTGATTTACACACTAGCAAGTGCACAACAGTGCACTAGAAAAACACTAACAACA
The DNA here is from genome assembly GCA_004027025.1 of Myocastor coypus. NCBI lineage: Eukaryota > Metazoa > Chordata > Mammalia > Rodentia > Myocastoridae > Myocastor > Myocastor coypus. Next base: position 150 of record PVJA010027226.1, read on the forward strand.
ACAAAACATGCAAGTATTTACCTTAGAAATCTCTAGAATACTCACTTATTGAAACTTCCAAGGTAGGAAAATAAAAGAACAGTATTCGTAGAAAATCAGAGTAAATTTAGTAAGAGTCACCAATGTGGGAGGGTGCTTGCTGACTTCCTCATCCTAAAGACGACTTCCAGGGAGTCTTGGCAGCCCTAACCCTAATCCCCAGCCACCCTGCGTTGATATTCCTCTTCCCTGATCCTACAGACTACCTAAAAAAATAGGCAACATTATCCTCAGTCTCCCAAATTTTTGCTGAGCCCTGGCTGCCCAACCTTGTCCTGAATACTTCAGGGAGACCTGTTAGGCTATTCCTACACCCCCAACCATCTCACAAAGGTTCCTCTACACCCTAGTCTCCTGTCCTGACCACAAAGACTGCTGGGAGGCCCTGAAACCAGGATTCCAAAGGACTCCCACAGGAACCTGTGGGAACACTGAGAAGCCCCACCTTGCACCAATCCACCACCAACACAGCCTTGCAGAATTTCAACCTGCACTCAACATCACTGGATCCATCTTGAGCTGTGGCTGTGGCTTTCTCCCTCCTCTCAACAAAGTAGAAACCACACTGAACCACACACAACAGAGTTTGGTGACCTCACTTTGTCCACCCACTAACCTGAGAGCGTGCTTACCCATACTCCATCCCCCTACCATCATTACAGAGTCAAGGAGAACACAGTGGACCTCATAAAGTGACAACAAGAAACAACAAAGGGTAATATCAGACTTCTAGACCATCCAAAACAAATCCAGAAGACATGACCACAGGAAACTTGGAAGTCACACCTCAAATTTCTGAGATGATAGCAACTGAAGTAAAGAAACAACTGTACCAGACAATGGAGGAAATTAGATCAGAAATAATCTCCCAGGTAAAAAAGGAAATGAAAGCAATCATGAAAGAACTGCACACTACATCTAAGGAAGGCATAGATACAAAAATTAAAGGGAATGGGAGAATGATGAAAACAGTGAATGAGCAATATAGGAAAGAACTACAATGCATGAAACTGATTCAAACAGATGTTCAGGACATTTAAGAATTCCACTGAAAGCTGGTAAAACCACTTGAGCAAAACAGAAAATAGATTTTCAGACATTGAAGCTAGTGAACAATCTCTTAAAAATAACAAGGATCTAGGAAATAATATGACTAATAGGTAGCAGTGAAAGAGCTGAAGTTACCACAAATGGTATAAAAAAAGATTATCTGCTGAACAGCAAAAATTTCCCAAGCATGGGAAACAAATCTGACATACAATTAACTGAGGCATATAGAATTCCAGCTAGCCATAATCAAAGTAAAACTTTACCCAGATACATAATAATCAAGATCTCAGAAAATGAGCAAAAGAACAAGATATTAAAAGGTCTTAGAGAAAAGAAACAGATCACCTCTAATGGAAAGCTTATCAATATCATGGCAGATTTTTCAACACAGACTATAAAAATCTACAAGACCTTAGAGTGAGATATTTTACTTTCAACTTCCAACCCAGATTAATGTAGCCTGCAAAACTACTTACCAAATGTAATGGAGACTGAATACTAAAGAAAAACTGAAGAAATTCAGGACAACCAAACCAACCCTACAAATAGTTCTGTCAAGTATTGAAAGAGAAAAAGACAACCAGAAGTAAAAAAAAAAAAGAAAACACCAAGCAGAGCAAGTAAGTATGCAAAGGGACAAAGTAGGTACCTACAGTACCTATCAGTTATAACCATCAATATAAACCATCTGAATTCATCAATCAAAAGAACAGACTGAGCTGGGCGTGGTGGCGCACGCCTGTAATCCCAGCACTGGGGAGGCAGAGGCAGGAGGATCAGTGCGAGTTTGAGACCAGCCTGGGCTACAAAAGTGAGCTCAAGGACAGCCTCAACTGCACAGTGAGACCCTGTCTCAAAAAGACAAAAAAAGAACAGACGGTCAGAGTGGATCTAGAAATAAACTCCAACAATATGCTGCATACAAATAATACATGTAGGAGGCTGAGGCAGGAAGATCAGTGTGAGTTCGAGACCTACCTGGGCTACAAAAGTAAGCTCAAGGCCAGCCTGAACTGCACAGTGAGACCTTGTCTCAAAAAGAAAATTATATGTATACACACACACACACACATACACACACATTTAACTCAAAAAAAATTAGTAAACTGAACGTCAAAGGATGGAAAATAATACTTCATGTGACAGGAACCCAGAAAAAAATGAGGTAGCTACTTTGGTTACTGACAATGTCAACTTCAAACCAAGCTTAATTACAAGAGATAAAGAAGGTCACTATGTATTTGTTAGGAGAAAATTGCAAGAAGAGCAGATAACAATTATAAATATATCTGCACCCAATGCAGCAGCACCCAACTATATAAGACAAATATTAACAGACATGAAAAATCTAATGAGCAATAACATAATTGTACCGGGGGACTTTAATACCCCCATTGACACAAAATTGACAGATCAACTACACAAAGAATAAGCAAAAGAAATAATAGAACTAAACCAAACTTATGAAGAAATGGACTTAGTAGACCTTTACAGAGTGTTCTTCCAAGAGCACCAGAACACACATTCTTTTAGGCTGTACACAGGATGTTCTTCAAAACAGATCACATGATAGTACATAGTACACAGCATATGCTTAAGTAAATGCAGAGGCCTGGCGGGATGGCTCAGTGGTCTAAAGTGCCTGTAGGAGGCTGCAGGGACCGCGGTTCAATCCCCAGTGCCACATGCTGCGCCAGCCCTGTCCTCGGGCTGAGCCGGCCATAAAAATAAACAGACAAACAAAAGTTCTGAAACAAGAAAAAAAAAATAAATAAATAAAAATTTTAAAAAAATTAAGTAAATGCAAAGGAACTGAGACAGGGTGTGGTGGCACATGACTGTAATCCCAGCTCTTGGGAAGCTGTAAATAGGTGGATCACCACAAGTCTGATCTAGTAGTCAGACCCTGAACACCTTGTAGACCCTTCTCTAAGAAATACAAAAGAAAAAAATCTTAATTTATCTGGGGATAGCATTTATATTAAAACAAGGACTGAAGGGCCTGGCAGGATGGCTCAGTGGTCTAAAGCGCCTGCTTAGGAAAGCTTAGGCGGCTGCAGGGACCGCGGTTCGATCCCTGGCACCACATGCTGCGCCAGCCCTGCCCTCTGGGTAGGCTGAGCCAGCCATTAAAAAAATAAATAAATAAACAAACAAAAGTTCTGAAACAAGAAAAAAAAAAAAGGACTGAAATTTGCCTACTACATTGCCGGGCATGGTGGCGCACTCCATAATTGCAGCATTCGGGAGGCTGAGGCAGGAGGATCAGTGCGAGTTTGAGACCAGCCTGGGCTACAAAAGTGAGCTCAAGGCCAGCCTGAACTGCATAGTGAGACCCTGTCTGAAAAAGACAAAAAAAAAAAAAAAAAAAAAAAAAAAAAAAAAAAAAAAAAAAAAAAAAAAAAAAAAAAAAAAAAAAAAAAAATATATATATATATATATATATATATATATATTACTACATTGCCCTTGGCAAGTCTCTCCTGTCATGTTGCTCCAACATATGCTGGTGACACTAAAAAAGAAAACAAAAGGAATGAACACTTACTTGCCACACTTTTAGAAATAATAACAGTCACAGCCACAACTACTATAGCTAGAGTAGCATAGAGCCAAGGTGTGCAAATTGTTATTTTGCACAAGGACTCAGAACAATTATGGACATCACAAAGATAAATAGATTCAGGGTCAAATACTAATGGAGATTAGATTCTCCTATGACAAAAGAAAAACTGAAGAAATTCATGAAAACCAATCCAACCCTATAAGTAATTCTCTCAAGTATTTTAGAAAGAGAAAAAGGCAACCACAATTTATAAAAAATGTTTTAGAACAAGCTGTGCTTAGGCTAGGAGATCAAATTGTTCGTCTGCAGTGTCAACTTCATTTAAAATGTGATTTAAATACCTCCTCATTCTATGTAATGCCAATTCCATGGAATCAAGCTCATTTCCCATGGTGCTGGCATAAAGACAGACTTGAGGATCAATGGAACAGATTAGAAGATGCAGACACAACTGCAAACACTCAGCAACCTTATCTTTGACAAAGGGGCCAAACATATTCACTAGAAGAAACACAGTACCCTTAATAAATGATGCTAGACATACTAGCTTTCCACATGTCAAAGTCTTTAAATAGATCCATGACTAAAACTATAGTCAAAATGGATCAAAGATGTAGATATTAAAACTCAAATACTGAATTTTCTGGAAGACAGTGTAGATATAAATTTTAAGAACATAAGGGTAGGTAGAGAGTTCATGGAAAAAAAAACTGCATGAAAATACTTCAAAGAATCAGCAATAGGGATCTTATCATTCTTAAATGTTTTTGAACAGCAAAAGAAATCACAAACAGAATAAAAATAATACTTGTGAACTGAGAAAAATGCATAATGGACTGTCCATACAAAGGACTCTCACTCATCTAGAACATACAAAGAATATTTTAAAATCAGGCCTCCAAAATTGAAAGACCCAATCCAAAAATGGGCATCTCAGCTGAATATATACTTCACAATGAAGAGACACAAAGGACAAATATATGAAAAATGTTCAACAATATTGGTCACTCAAGAGATGCAAATTAAAACAATGCTGAGATGAGATCTTAAACCAGCAACAATGGCAATTAGCAAGAAGCTGACCAGTAACAAATGCTGGACAGGCCATGGGTAAAATGCAACCCTACTCCACTGTTGGTGGAAGTGCAGGCTGCTAATAATCATGATGGAAATCAGTACGGAGGTTCCTCAAAAAGCTAGGATTAGAGATTCCATTCAAGTCAGCTATTCTCCTAGGCATTTTTCTGGAAAAACTGAAATCATCATACAACAGTGATTATACATACACACACACACACACACACACACACACACACCCATGTTTGTAGCAGCATAATCTGTCATATTAACTCTTGTCAACAATTCAAACGTCCATCAACTGAGCAATGGTTTATTTCACTAGTGTGAAAACCTGAAAGTTATTAAAATCTGAAAGATACAATAGATACTATTACAGGGAAAGAATATGTTTATGGAAAACTGTAATAAGGAAAAGGACAAATGATATTTATGTACATAAAGATATATTTATGTATATATTCACAATGTGTTAGAAAATTGTATTGCCGGGGCCCGGCGGGATAGCTCAGTAGTCTAAAGCGCCTGCTTGGGAAAGCTTGGGCGGCTTCAGGGACCGTGGTTCGATCCCCGGCACCACATGCTGCGCCAGCCCTGCCCTCGGGGTGGGCTGAGCTGGCCATAAAAATGAGTGAATAAACAAACAAAGGTTCTGAAACAAAAAAATAAATAAATTAAAAAAAAAGAAAATTGTACTGTCGATTTCTGCTGGTCTTTTGAAAGTAGTTGATATTTAAAAGTTTTTTATTATTCTTTTTTAAATTTGAATTTCTTACAACTATTTCAATTTTGTTTTCTTTAAGCCAATCTTGCACATTAATATCTGGTAATTGGAACACCTAATTTGAAGATAACACCATGTAATACAGCTACCATTGTTGTGTAAGAGAGATTTTTACAAAACTCACATGGCCCCAGTACAGGAATTTCCAGGACTAGTTCTAGAATCCTTTAAAAGTTAAAATTACAAAATGCTAATTACAGTTTTGCTTCTTCCCTTGCTTGCGCCCAGTGCTGATGCTGCACCCGCTAAAAGTTCAGATAAGCCCAAGGATGGGAACAACTTCCCACGTCAGAATGTCCTATTTCTCGCAAGCTGCCCAACTGTAGCCCATATCAGACCCTCCAGATGCATGCTCCCTGTGCCTCTCCCTGGCTACCGGGCTGTCCAGATGTCCACTCCCTTTTGCCTCTCCCACTCCCCCGAGCCCTGCAGCCCTATCTAGCTCTCCAGACATTAGCACTAGAAAATAACGCTAGCAAGCCTCCCAGCAAACTTTAAACCGTTTAAAATTTTAAATTAACCAATGCCATTTGTTTCTGGAACCGCGCTTGCAAAACCCCTCCCTTTGTCTTTGGGCTTAAAAACACTGCCCACACACACACAGCTCGGGACTCTCTGTTCCTGCGCGTTCAGTGAGCTCCACGCATGCCTGGAAAATAAAATCCCCTTGTTTTTTGCATGAGAGAACATCTCTTGGAGTCTTCCTTCACGCGGTGCGCTTCTTGACCCTAACAGTTGAATTCTTATTACAATTTTGTGAAATTTTGCATCATTTCCAACGCTGTTCTGTTTCTATTAGTATTTGTGTCCTTCAGACAAAGGACTACTACCTAGAACATACAAAGAATGTTAAAAAAAAATCAGGACTCCAAAATTGAAAGCCCCAAACCAAAAATTAAATTTTTTTTTAAATTAAAAAAAAAAAAAAAAAAAGAGGTCCGGGCCGCACGTGCAGGTCACATGGCGGTGGTGTAGGAGCGAGCAAGCGGCCCCGCCTCGACGTGCCCCCCCTCCACGTGAGCGGCCCCACAGGACGTGCTGATGGCCTCTCTGTCAACCGCCCCACCTGCTCCGCCAAGGCGACTGACAGCGGCGGACTCAACCGGCAAAAAGACAGAGAACTAGCTGCGCAGCAGCGGCCACCGCCCAAGCTCCTCCTACTACTCCGAAGAGCACCAGCGCAGGGACTGAAAGAAGCACAGGCTCGCGTGCCTGAGCGGCGAGGCCGGGCCCAAAGGGGTTCCCGCGGCTGGGCCGCTCAGGGAAGAGGTGCCACAGGCCGGGGGCTCACCACCAAAGCGCACTGCTGCTGGCATTTTTTGACATTGTTAATAATAAAATCTAATAGTAAAACCTTTGCCACTGGGCGGAAAAAAAAAAGATTCCAGAAATGCAACCCAAGAAGAGAAATATTAAAAGCTCTTTGAGAAATATCACCTATAGAGGAAAGCCCTGCAGAATCACAGCTGACTTCCCAGCACAAACTCTTTAACGGGAGAGTTTGCAGTGGAGGATTTCACTCTAAATACACACACACACACACACACACACACACACTCCAACCCAGATTGATGTACACCAGAAAACTCATTACTTCCACAGCAAAGAATGCCTGAGGAAATTTTTGAGCACCCAATCATTACTCCACAATGATTTAAAGGACATTGAAGAGAGAGAGAGAGAGAGAGAGAGAGAGAGAGAGAGAGAGAGAGAGAGAGAGAACGAACTACAATAGGACGAAACTACCAGGCAAGGCAAACAGTGGTGGGAAAAAACAAGAGAGCCAAAAATAGGAAAATACAATGAGAGGGTTAAGTCAATAAATACCAGTCACAACCATCAATGTTTATGGTCTCAATTCACCAATCAAAAGACAAACTTGTAGAATGGATCAAAAAGCAACATCCAACAATATGCTGCATAGAAAAAACACTTAATTCAAAAACAAATTCATAGACTGAAAGTCAGGATGAAAAATTATACTCCATGTGACAGGAACCTAGAAAAAAACCACGGGTATTCTATTTGCAGACAAAGTGAATTTCAACTCAAGACTGCTCAAAAGATATGAAGGTTACTACATCTAAACTTTATTTATTTATGTTATGGCGGGCTCAGCCTGCCCTGGGGGTGGGGCTGGCACAGCATGTGGTGCCAGGGATTGAACTGGGGTCCCTATGTTTGCCTGTTTGTCTAAGTAGGTGCTCAGGCTGCTGAGCTATCTCATCAGCCTGGTCACTGCATCTAAGGGTTACTACATCTAAGAAGTAGACATAACTATCATATATGCAACAAACATCAATGCAACCCACCATATAAAACAAATAAGAATTAATATGAGAAATCAAATACACACTAATACAACAGTATGGGAGGATCTCAATATACTACTGTCACAAAAAGACAAATCAACTAGACAAAAGATCAAAATACTAGACCTGAACTCAATTTCTGAACAAACAGATTTAGTAGATTGTCTACAGTGTCCCATGCTACATCAGAATATACATCTTAGTGATGTGTGAGATGTGTTCCAAAATAGATTAACACACTAGATCACAAAACATGCCTAAATAAGTGCAAAGGAATTGAATTATCCCATGCATAGTATCAGACCACAGACTAACCAAGTTGGAAATCAGTAACAAAAGAAAGTAGAGTAACTTCATAAACACATGGAAATTAACTTTCTACTGAATAACTAATGGGTCATAGATGAACTTAAAAGAAATTAGACAGTTTTCACAATTAAATGATAATGACAATACAACATACCAAAACTTACGCCGCACAATGAAAGTAGTTCCATCAGTAAATATCCATATCCATATCAGGAAAAGAGCTAGGGTGAATAATCAACCTAATGTTGAAACTCAAACTTCTACAGAAAGAGCAGGCCAAGCCCAAGGAGGAAATTATACAGATCAGAGCAGAAATTAGTATACTGAAGACTCACAAAACAAGACAAAAAAAACAAAAAAAAAAAAAATCAATGCAATTTGGTTCTTTGAAAGATTAAATACAATCCACAAATCTTTAGCCAACCTTATCCAAAATGGAGAAAAAAAGACTCAAATCCATGCAATTAGAAATGAAAAGGGTGAAATCATGACAGATCCTAAAGACATTTGGAAGATCATCTATACCTGCTTAGAGAACTTATATTCTAATAGGATGGAAAATGCAGATGAAATGGACCGATTCCTAGATATATATGCATTACCAAAGGATCCTGAATAAATGAATACCAACTAGTGAAATCAAAGATGTAATTAGAAACCAACCAAAACAGAAAATCCCAGCACTTGATAGATTCACTGCCGAATTCTACAAGCAACTTAGAGAAGACCTAATACCACTACTACTATAACTCATTAATGAAAGAGAAAGAAAAGCAATACACTCGAAGTCATTCCTAGAAGCAAGCATTAACTTAATAACAAAACTTGAGAAGAACAAAACTAAGAATGAGAATGACAGTCCAATATGTCTAAAGAACATAGATGCAGGGGCCCAGCGGGATGGCTCAGTGGTCTAAAGCGCCTGCTTGGGAAAGCTTGGGCGGCTTCAGGGACCGCAGTTCGATCCCCGGCACCACATGCTGTGCCAGCCCTGCAGTCAGGTCGCGGGCTGAGCCGGCCATAAAAATGAGTGAATAAGCAAATAAAGGTTATGAAAACAAGAAAAACATAAATAAATAAAAAAAAAAAAAAATTTAAAAAAAAAAAAAAAAAAAAAAAAAAAAAAAAAAAAAAAAAAAAAAAAAAAAAAAAAAAAAAAAAAAAAATAAAAAAAAAAAAAAAAAAAAAAAAAAAAAGAACATAGATGCAAACACCCTTAATAATACTAGCAAATGGGCTGGAATCACCAAGGGATTCAAGATGGTAAAACACATCTAAATCAATAAATGTAATATACCATATTTAAATTTTAATTATTATTTAAATTTAACAATGGTTATATTACATATTTTCATCATCAGATCAGTTTAGATTGATAGATATAGGTATATGATTGATCAAACAATTAAACATTAGCACTTTCAATAAACACTACTTTTTTTTCTTTTCTCCTTTCTTTTTTTAACAGTTGACACATTGCATATTGCCCTCACAATAGTTCTACAGAGCACTGTGCTCTGTAATATACCATATTAACAGACTCAAGGAAAAAGCTATATATGACCTTCTCAATAACAGATGCTGAAAAAGCTTTTGAAACTCAAACTTCTAGAGAAAGAGTAGGCTTAAATAAAAGACACACACACACACACACACACACACCTAAGTCCTGTGCCTAGTCATGAGGAAAACTCTACAAAACTGCAACACATGGTCTTTATCTTACTCTGATGAAAGTCATCTATGACAAACCAACAGTAAATATCATACTAAAATGACAAACACTGAAAGCTTTCACCAAAAATGAGAAACAAGATAAGGATGTCCACTGTCACCATTCTTATTCAACCTAGTTCTAGAAACTATAGCCATAGCAATTATTCCTTTTATTTCTTTCTCATTTCTCTAGCATAAGATACTGAATATGTAAGTAAGGATCAAACTAGTATGAAGTATAAAAAAACTGCTCAAAAAAGAGAACTAGGGCCAGTTAAAGTTAATGGTTATGGTTATGGTTAGGAGGGAGGAAAGGAAGAGGAAAAAAGTCTATACCCTTAAATTAAATATAATGAATTCATTTATTTAAATATTGTATTATTTCTTGGTGAGAGAAATTGGAATGTAAGTAGAACTTAAGAAGGAGAAGATGGGCAGAAGAAAGGGAAAGGGATTGAGAGAAGGAAATATCAAGATATGTCACGTACAGGCTCAAACTTCCTCCAGCCCTAAGATAACCATCACACCTAGTAACATCTACACTAAAGGCCTCAAACCTTCATTTAAAAGACAGACTGGGAGGGCACTGTGGCACATGTCTGTAATCCCAGCACTTGGGAGGCTAAGGTAAGAAGATCACCGTAAGTATGAGGCCAGCTTGGCTACGTAGTGAGACCCTGTCCCAAAAATAAAATCCTAAAAAGCCTAAAACAAATAACCAAACGGAAAACAAGGCACAGACTGGCAAACTGGATCAAAACCTGAATTCAACAGATCGTGCATAAAACAATTTCATCTGATTCAAACTAAACTAAAACTAAAAAAATAACAGTATTTCTTGGGCCAGTGAGATAGCTAAGTGGTCTAAAGCTTAGGCAGGTGCAAGAGACCATGGTTTGATCCCTGTCCCCACATGCCATGCCAGTCCCACCCAGAAGGTAGGCTGAGCTAGAAAACAAAAACAAAACAAACAAACAAAAAAAACCCAAACAGTATTTCTTGCATGAAAACTTTCCCCAAAATGTGGCAGTAACAATTTTAATCGCAGATATGGGAAGCTTCAGTTAAAGATTGTTAAGAAACAAAGAAATTATGGTCTACTTAGGGGAGCGAGCCAAAAAAAGAGAATGTTTACAAATACTTATAAACCAAATGCTAGACGGCCTATCATCATAAAAGGAACACTGCTAAACAAAAAAGATAAATGAAAATTAACACAATCACAGCATGAAATTGTAACACTTCCTACCTGGCAAGTGCTAGATCCTAACTAAGATTCCTAGTACCAAAAACTAAAGCAAAAGACTAAAAGCAGAGCTGAGCCACAAATTTGACCATAAGAACTTTTAATAGATATGTACAGAATACTAAAACTAAGCACAACAGAGTACACCTTCTTTTCTGCAGCACACTGTACTTTTTACAACATTTCCCACTAGTATACAAAGCCTAATTAAACAGTAAAAATTCAAGATCAGCCCATGTATATCATCAAATTACTATGCAGTGAAAATACAAGTCAAACACAGCAAAAGTCACAGAACTTGTAGAATACATCTAAAAAATTAATACTAACACACTATGAGACAATCAATGGGTCACAGAAATCAAATAATTTCTGGAAGTTTAATGACAGGGCCTGAACAACTCACCAGAATCCCA
>PVJA010027226.1:11764-28921 GCA_004027025.1 Myocastor coypus
AAAAAAAAAAAAAAAAAAAAAAAAAAAAAGTTTGTTTTTTTTTTTCAATTAATGCTGACATTAGGAAAACAGAGCAAGCTCGAATCCATAACATTGTGAGTCATTTTAAATGTTTAAGCAAAAATTGGGGCAAATTGAAATTAACAAGAAAAATTATATACATATGTAGTTGACTTTGGTGGTGAATTTACTATTTATCAGACATACAATTAAAAATTATTAATTCTAATGCACTTAGAAATAGTGTGACAAACAGTATTAGGTATATTGATACCACATATAAAGGAACAAATAAATGATTAAAAAAGAACCCAGACATCTATAAAAAAAAATTACGTTAAGACCTAACAACATTTCCTTCAATTACAAAGTAAAACTATTGTGTGGCTTGTAATAGACAAGTACTACAAGTAACAGGGAAGATACAGTTTCACAATTCCAAACTGTTTTTATTTCTCACCGGAAGAATGGAACACTGGCTCTCAGTCACATTGGGCATGCAGTTTATCACTTAACTACATTATTAATTTCACTTGAGTGTTTCTTTTTTTGTTTTGTTCTTTCTTTTTTGAAATAAAGTCGCTGGGCGTGGTGGCGCACGCCTGTAATCCCAGCACTTGGGAGGCTGAGGCAGGAGGATCGATGCGAGTTCGAGACCAGCCTGGGCTACAAAAGTGAGCTCAAGGCCAGCCTCAACTGCATAGCGAGACCTTGTCTCAATAAGACAAAAAAAAAAAAAAAAAAAAAAAAAAAAAAAAAAAAAAAAAAAAAAAAAAAAAAAAAAAAAAAAAAAAAAAAAAAAAAAAAAAAAAAAAAAAAATGAAATAAAGTCTCACTGTGACATTCAGACTGGCCTTGAACTCACTGAAAGTAGCCTAGGCTGGCCTCGAACTCACATGGATCCTTAGATTCAGTCTCCCCAGTACTGGGATTACAGGCATGCATCACCACGCCCAGGTACTCAATTGGTTTTGACATGAAAACATGCACTGTTCATTATTTAGACAGGGTCTCACTACGTAGTGCAGGCTGGCCTTGACTTTAATAAGTAGCTCAGGATGACCTCAAATATGTATTGATCTCCCTGTATGTTTGTTTAAAGTTCTGGGATTTCAAGCATGAGTCACTATATATAGTTGCAAAAAACATTATGAAATAGTTCTAAACTGGCCATGGTGGAACACAACTACAATCTCAGCACTAAGAAGGTGAAAGCAGGAGAATCACCCTGTGTTTGAGGCCAATCTGGGGCTACATAGTGAGCTCAGGCAGAGCGTGAACTACAAAGTGAGACTCTGTCTCAAAAAATAAAAAAGGAAAAATTAAAGACCACAAAAAAGGAAATAAACAGTTTCAATAGAAAATCATGAAATCAATTTACAATTATATATAGAATCAAGTAATGATTTCAGCATATAGTGTCAATATTTGGAAAAAACTTTTAGTTACACAAGTATCTTTCAAGAAACAGATAAACAAAACATTTGATCAAAAGCAGAATGAATAATTAATGAAACAGAAATGAATATATACGAAAAGAAGCCAGATATGACAGCGCACACCTGTAATCCACCACTAGGGAAGTGGAGGCAGGAGAAGACAGGTGAAGCCAGCCTGGACTCCACAGCATGAACCTTTCTCAAAAGACAAAATAACAAAACAAAATATACAGAAAGATAACTAAAATAGAGTAACAGGACACAACAAGAGAATATACTATGAAAATGAGAAAAAAAAATGAGAAAAATAGCCCAGTTCTCAATATGTGACGCTTGCTGGCCATCAACTCCGGAACTTCACGTGTTAGGCCCCTAGCTGCTAGTATTACACACGTGTACCATTACGTCCATATAAAATGGGATAGTATGAAAAGCTAAAGTGTAATATAATTTTAATTTATTGGATTTTGGATGTTGAGAAAATTTTAGAAATATATAAAATTACAATTTAGGCAACAATAGAGGCAGATAGAGAATATAATAAATTGGCAAGCAACCAAAGTGACAGTAAAAATCTATCCTTATGAACTCATCTCCCAGTGGGTTTTTGAGGGATGCATTGAATTATTTCAGACACTGTATGTACCAACTTCTCAGGATTTACATACAACACATATATTCATATATGAACATTATAACACGGTCTCAAATGTTTCTATTGAAAAAGGGAGAAGTTCCTTCAGCTCATATCATCTGTAATATGAAATCTTATCTAAATGAGGACAATATGTATCTTTTTTTTAAACTTTATTTATTTAACTTGGTCTTCTGTATTTTTTCTTTTTTTATTACTTTTTTTTTTTTTTTTTGTCTTTTTGAGACAGAGTCTTGCTATGCAATTCAGGCTAGCCTTGAGCTCACTTTTGTAGCTCAGGCTGGTCTCGAACTTGCACCGATCCTCCTGTCTCAACCTTCCCAGTGCTGGGATTACAGGCATGCGCCACCACGCCCAGCTTTATTACTTTTTAATAAGAAATAACAATATGATAGTTTTAAAACATGTTAGTAGTACATTCGCAATAATTGATACATTGCATATTGTTGTCCTCATAATAGTTATACAGAGCACAGGGTGTGGATATGACACATTTTCTAATTGATATTGGTAAGGAAAGAAAAAAATTGCTTCTCTTTGAACTGAGAGGAAAAAAAAAAAAAAAGAAAAAAAGGGGCTGGGGAGATAGCTCCGTGGCATAAGTGCCTGCCTGGCAAGTGCAAGGTCATGAGTTTGAACCCCAGTCCCGCAAAAAAAAAAAAAAAAAAAAAAAAAGAACTGAGAGGAAGTAGTTGTATATGTAGTCCGATGTTCCATAATTGCTTTGGGTGACTGGTGAAACTGGCAATGTTGGAGGCTGTTGATAGCTCTGCATTTTATGCCTCATAATTAAGTTTTTCCACTGGGTGATCAAGAGCAAGTTAAAGCAAGACCTGTATGACAAAATACTCATCTTTTTTATCTTCCAAGGTCAAATCCCCTTGGGATTAACTTTGGAACCATGTACAGTGCTTTGTAGAACTGTTGTCAGTGTCAGCCTTCGGGATGAGTCATGGCCATTGCTTGACCAGTTTGCTTTCTGTGAAAGCCTGAGAGAATGTTTTTTCTCTAGGTGACTCTCGTTAGATACACTATACTTCATTTATCCCTTTCCTCTGAGGTCCTATAATCTCCTTGATCAGAAAATTTGGGACACCACTGAGGTATAGGATGTTACAGCACAGGTTCTCTTCTGTCCTGAGTCCTCATTGACCTTGAAGGGCTAGGGCCAAAATATTGGCTATCTTCACAGCCCTTCTTTTTCTCCAATTTTTGGTCTGTTAACTTATATTCTCAACCTTCCACCAGAGAAGCTGCGTGATACTATTACTCTATAACAAAGGTAATTGAGCTTAATATCACTGTCTTATATCACTGTCTTTCTGAATATCAAACCTCTTTGACATAGCTTGAAATTGCTTTTTTTTTTTTTTTTTTTTTTGTCTTTTTGAGACAGGGTCTCACTATGCAGTTGAGGCTGGCCTTGAACTCACTTTTGTAGCCCAGGCTGGTCTCGAACTCTCACTGATCCTCCTGCCTCAGCCTCCCAAGTGCCGGGATTACAGGCGTGCACCACCACTGCCTGGCGAAATTGCTATTTTCCATCAATCATTGATATTCAAATAAATCTCTATAGACCGTGATAAAAGCAGTTACACATTTTTACACATTTAGAAATCCAAGAATGTACAAAATTGTAGCCTGTCAAGCCTATGGCATTTTGCCCAGTCTCTTACTCTCAATACCCCCCCTTTCTTTTGTGAGGACAATATGTATATTTAAAAGGCAAATAATGGCCCACTACACATTTTCTTGCATATTTTCAAATCCAGAAAGGAAGTTTACCTAGAAAAATATAAAGGCGTATTAGAAAATAGTTTCTAAGCCGGGCATGGTGGCACATCTGTAATCCCAGCGCTTGGCGGCTGAGGCAGGAAGGATAGGTGTGAGTTCAAGACCAGCCTGGGCTACAAAAGTGAGCTCAAGGCCAGCCTCAACTGCATAGTGAGACCCTATCTCAAAAAGACAAAAAAAAAAAGAAAGAAAGAAAGAAAGAAAATAGTTTCTAATCTTTGGATGTAGTAAACTGATAACTTGAGACCCTATCCTGCATGATGCAGGCTCCCTCTTAAGTGTCACACACAGGAAAAAAGTGTCTACAGGTTAATGACATTGTGCTACTCATCTTCTCTAAGGATGGCTCAGCACCATAAAGCTATGCTGAAGCTCATCTCAAAAAAACAAGAAGAAAGGAAGAAAGCACTTGAATCTTGACGTATTTTGTAAATGTTAACTTTTGTTATTTCTTAAAGCCTTTTTAATGAAGAAAAACAATTTGATTAATAACTTGATAAAGCACATGTACCACAAAATTAGTAAATCTTACAATAAATGGATATTTAGTACATGAATTACTTCAAAATCAAAAATCAGTCAAGGATGCTGAATGTCTTCACTATTCTGTCCCATGAAGTAAAAATTCATGTGTTATCACAGGACATATAGGCAAGACAAATTAAAAGCAACAAAATGTCTGAAATTAAAGATAAACTCTTTATGCATCAATGAAGAAAGAAGCAACATGTAAAATCTAACAACATTAACAGCGAGATTCCATTCCCAAGGCCAATATTAACTGGAATGGTCACAGTGCATCTCATGGTTTCAGCCCTCATTAAAATTACCTTGAAGGGCCGGGCGTGGTGGCTCACATCTGTAATCCCAGCACTTGAGAGGCTGAGGCAGGAGAATTGGTGCGAGTTTGAGACCTGCCTGAGCTACACAAGTGAGCTCAAGGCCAGCCTGAATTGCATAGCGAGACCCTGTCTCAAAAAGACAAAAAAAAAAAAAAAAAAAAAAAAACCTTGAAGGGCCAGCCAAATAGCTCAGTAGATTAAAGCACTGGCAAGCAGGCACAGGGGCTGGGGATTTGATCCTAGGACCTGCTATGCTGACCCCACTCCACAGCACACTGAGACAGAAAATGAGTCTGGGCATGGTGGTCTGCCTGCCTGTAATCCCAGCTCTTAGGAGGCTGTAAAGAGGTGGATTACTACGAGTCCGATCTAGTAATGAGACCCTGAATACCTTGTAGACCCTTCCCTAAAACACAATAAAAACAAATAAACAAACAAACAACCTTGGGCCAGGGAGAAAGCTTAGTAGCCTAAGTGCCTGCCTAAAAACACAAGGTCCTGTGTTTGATCCCTGGTATCACCCAAAGTGCCCAAAAAATGACAATAAAAAACTACCCTGATACAATGAGGCTTCATGGTACAGAGTCAGAACACAAGTTACCAGTACATACAGCTCTCAATCATACTGATCTCAGGTCAGCACACACAAAAACTGAATTCTAAAAGGCTGCTTTTTAAGCACCACTGCTTATCTCATTATCAAAATGTAAAAAACAAAATTTTTTTTTTTTTTTTTGTCTTTTTGAGACAGGGTCTCACTATGCGGTTGAGGCTGGCCTTAAGCTCACTTTTGTAGCCCAGGCTGGTCTCAAACTTGCACCAATCCTCCTGCCTCAGCCTCCGGAGTGCTGGGATTACAGGCGTGAGCCACCACGCCCGGCCCACAAAATTGTTATTAATATAATCAAGACTGCAGGAAAGTCCTATACCATGTGCATGTAATGAACATTTGAGAGGAAAAAACACTACATCATCAATAATACATTTAAGTAGAAGATTGAAGTTGTTTAAAATTTTTGCAAATATTGGGCCAGGAGGGATGGCTCAGTGGTCTAAAGCGCCTGCTTGGGAGCTTGGGTGGCTTCAAGGACCACGGTTCAATCCCCGGCACCACATGCTGTGCCAGCCTTGCCCTCAGGGCAGGCTGAGCCAGCCATAAAAAATGAGTGAATAAATAAACAAAGGTTCTGAAACAAGAAAAAATAAAATAAAAAATTCTTAAAAAAAAATAAAATTTTTGCAAATACTTCTGAACTGTGCCTTCAAATGATTCAACTTGATGCCCTATTTGGGTCCTCACTCAGTCCCTGCCAATATGCTGTTTTGTGAATAAAAATGCCTCCTCACTTATACTGTAAAACAAGGATATTGCTGACACCTAATTATAAACTTAATATAACTATATTTATAATACCAGCAAAACAATTCTAAATTTAACAAACATTGGTTACAATTCCCTCTGAAAAACAAGCAAGTATTACATTTATCAAATCTTCAATCAAAAAGTACAGGAGAGACACCCTTTCCCACTATTTGGCACATGCTATATAGTTAAGTCACTTCAATCTGAAACTCAGCCAACCTTTATACAGACTCTCCATGTACAAGAAGTATGAAGAAGAGGGCTGGCCAGATAGCTCAGTGGACTGCAGGGACCGGGTTCAATCCCTGGTCTGCCCTACCAGCCCACCCTTGGGCACACTGAGATGGAGACTAAGACTTAATCCCAGTACTCGGGAGGCTGAAAACAGGAGAATAACCATGACTCTGATCTGTGCAGTAAGACCCTATAGAGCTTGTACTAAATACAAAAAAAAAAAAAAAAAAAAAAAAAAAAAAAAAAAAAAAAAAAAAAAAAAAAAAAAAAGTATGAAGAAATGCATTTGCTTTAACCAAACAGATTTGATAAGGTTGACAGTGCAAATCAAATGTAAAATATAATTCACCATTCCTTAATAGTGGTAAATTGCTCACTTTATATGCAAAGTGAGCCTGTTTGCATCACAAACAATGAAATGTGCTTTCTAGGTACCTTCAAATATATATATATATATATATATATATATATATATATATATATATACACACATATATATACATGTATATGTATATATGTAAATTATGAAAAAAAAGCACTACAGAAGAAAATCTACATCAGATATGGCAGTACATACCTATAATCCCAACACTAAGGTGGCTGAGGCAGGAGGATTTCTGTGAATTCCAGGTGAGACTGAAGTATATAGTGAGACCTTATTCCAAAAACTTAAAATACCACAAAAGTTGGAGTGAGGAAACCCTCAGAAATAAACTGACTTAAAGATACAAAAACTAACAAGATTTGCACTCAGAAAAAAAGATAATACTTTATAAAAGTATTATGCAGATGAAACAATTATGAGAAGAATATAACATAAGCAGATACTTTCTGTAAGGACTTGCACAGGAAATAAAAACATTACACAGGATGGATACAGGAAAGACAGAAAAATTAAAAAGACAAAATTACATTTTTTTCTAAAAATCCATGAAACTTAATGAGCTACAAAAAGCCTGAAGTGCTGGGCCAGGGTGATAGCTCAGTGGAATAGGCACTTGCCCAGCAAGCACAAGGCCCTTAGTTCAATCCTTGATACCACACAAAATAAATAAATTAAAAAAAAAAAAAAAAGTGAGCTGGCTATGAGGAGGAACTACTGCCCCCTGGTGGAAGCAGTGCGGATGCTGTGCATTAATATTTAAATGGATACATCTGTGCATGAACACATAGGTTCCCGAGCACTGAACATCTACCATATTCTGTCACCTCTGCTTCTTGGGCAGCAAATGAACATGCCTTGTGGCATTTACACCAGTGACAGGACTAGATAAGCCTGCTTTCCCATAGCCATAGAAAGCCAGTTAAGGTGTTCTAGAGACAAACAGTGGAGAAATTATTACATGCACAGTAATGTGAACAAATCGGGAAAAGAACATTAAGTGAATCAAGTACAGTTCAGGATGACGTCGCTAACATTCCCATTTGTGCACAGTAAATGTAGATGGCCATGAGCTGGGCAAGTAGCTCAGGGGTGCAGCGTGTGCACAGTGCGCATCAGCCTCTAGGGTCTATGGCCAGTAAATAATGCACACGAAGCTGCAGCATACCGAGAAGCACTGAGCAGGGTCACAGGTATGGAAAGAAGCCACTCCTGTAGAGCACTGGTGATATCTGGGTCCAACACGTCATCCTCTTAAGAGCTGTCCTGTATGTTATATGACACTAAAAAAACACCTTTGGTCACTACTCATGGTTTTTTTTTTTTTTTTTTTGTGGTACCAGGGATTGAACTCAGGACTTTGAGCTTGCCAGGCAGGCACTTATTCCACTGAGCTATATCCCTGGTCCTCTACTCATGCTTTTAATATTGCTCATACTCTACCTCATGATTAAAACAAAAAGTTAAGACACACGTACATGTTTTCTGGTGTGCACACCAGTGCCTGAAAACTACTAACTCTGAAGGTGCAATATGGATATGTAAGCTCCTGATAAGGTACCCAGAATGGGCAAAGACTTCAAAGGATTCCAAAATTCTCTGCACACCAAACCCAAGCAGAATGAACGACACGGCCCACAGCACTCTCTGTCTTTGCATACTCTCTCCTTGTCAGCACTACTTCTCAGATGCCATGGATGTGAAGGTCCAGAACCCACTGCACTGCCTGATGCTCTATTATGACACCACTGGGAGGTGTAAAGGACAGACTAAGGGGTACCATGAATGCACACTCACTGCCTATCTCAGCTGTGTTTCTCCATAAGGCATTGATTGTCATGGGTTTCTTCAGGTGCCAACATGGAAGTTCTGTGCTCAGAGTTTGGGGAACTTAGAAGACACTTTGGAGTTCATGGATTACAGTTCCTTGTCACTTATGGAACACAAAACACAGGCTCATGTTCATCTTTTTACCCAGAGAGATATAAAAGCAGCACAAGGGGGAAAGGGCCTCAGATGCAACAGTGGTAGACACACCTCCCTTCAGCCCACTAAGTTGTTGGGAGGAAAAATGGAATTACAGGAGTGAACAACCCAGAACAGAATGGGAGAGGCTGGCCCAAGGTTAAAGAAACCAGAAGTATTTCCAGAAACAGCAAAAATTAGAACCAGAAAGGGAAGTGTTTTCTCTATAGCTCTGCACATGATAAGTCTTTCATTAAAAAGTTCAATCCTATCCCTTTGTCATGGTAATGTAGTATAGTATGACTACACAGGGGAACCTCCCCATACCAAAACAACAATAGCAAGAGCAAAGCAAATATACCCACACAGAGAAAAATTCCCAAATACTCCTTCCCTTTCTAAAAGCACACTCATACTCTCTCCTGGTTAGGTTGCTCTGCAGAAGCTTATTGATGCAGTACTGCAAACAAGAAACACGGGGGCCCGGCAGGATGGCTCAGTGGTCTAAAGCACCTGCTTAGGAAAGCTTAGGTGGCTGCAGGGACCGCGGTTCCATCCCCAGTACCACAAGCTGCGCCAGCTTTGCCCTCGGCCATAAAAATAAATAAACAAACAAAAGTTCTGAAACAAGAAAAAAAAAAAACCTTAAAAAAAAAAGACCAAATCTAAACTGATCTGATGATGAAAATATGTAATATAATAGTAGTGATAATTTGGGGGCTTCCTGAGTATGGACCACAGAAGCTCACGACCTGCTTGTCAAACGCTCTGCCTCTGAGTCTAGGGCTTTTTTCGGATTCTCACAGACCTTAGCAACATTTGTTATAACTTCGGCAATATGGAAAAATATTGTAAATTTAGAAGTTCATTTCGGATATAACAAGGCAGAGGCCTGAGGAGATGAATTGTACGCGTGAGACCCTGAACCGTGGGCATTTAAAATATCAGGTCCTCTAGGTCCGCTACAAAAAAGAACGAGACCAGGACCTCTCGCATTCCGCTGCACCCAGCTCCAACCTACACCTGAAATCGGTGTCTTGTCAAAGCCCAACCCCTGAGGCTCCCGACACTGGTGTAGATGAAGCTGGGGCTGGGGCCACTCAAGATGGCACTGTGGGCAGGGAGTGTCACACTGGGGACAGGAGACTGACTGGCCCAGTATAGGGGAAAAGGCACAGAAGCACCAAAGAGCAAAGCCGGGGGGGAGCCTGTGGCTCCCCATAACTGGTTCTGGTTGCTTGCTTCCAGATCCAGTCCCGATTCCATCCCATCCCAGAGTTTTGTGCTGTAACATCACCATTGTGCGGCTTGAAGGTCTCCCAGAGTCCTTCCCGTGCAGCGTCCAGGCAGCAAAGCTCACAAAAAGAGGCCTAGCAAGGAGCAGATTCTCGAGGCGCTCCAGACTGACTCTGTAGCGCCATGACAGCGGAAGTACCAGCCTACATTGGCACACCTGATTGGACAGTTCGTACAGCGCACCTCTTTATCGCTGATTGGCTCCTGCTTCTCTGTCCTCTCTCTGAGCCGCAAAGGAAAGAATTAATCACTTGATGTAGGGATTAATGATCGAGTTTCCCGAGCTCCTGGATTGCGGGGCGCGCGCCACCACCTAGTCTCAATCGCCTGCAGAGCGCGCCCGGGGGGCGGGGCCGGCACGTCGAGGCAGGGCAGAGATGCAACCCAGGTCCCTGCGTATTTCCAATAAAACTTCTCCAACATCCATTTTTGGTTCAGGACAGAACCTTCCACAGAATATGAGCTCCATTTTTTTTTTTTTTTTTTAATCACTGAAAAGGGGGGGTCTGACATAAATAATGATGATAATTTGGGGGGTTCCTGAGTATGGACCACAGAAGTTCACAACCTGCTTGTCAAATGCTCTGCCCCTGAGTGACATCCTTCTTTTCAGATTCTCACAGCACTTATCAAAACCTGTTATAACTTCGGCAATATGGACAAATACTGGAAATTTAGAAATTCATTTTGGATATAACAAGGCAGAGGCCTAAGGAGATGAGTTGTAAGTATGAGACCCTGAACCGTAGGCATTTAAAATATCATTCCCTAGGTCCGCTACCCCAGGCCAGGCCAGAACAAAGTGGAATGGACGGAGAGCTGGCTGTTCGATGTATCAGTATTTGGGAATGAGTTCTTAGGATCCTAATCAAGGTTTTTATACTCTACCAGTCCACTCATTTTTAGCCAAGAAAATTAATTCATGTTCCCCCAAAAGGAACACAATTACTGTGTAAGCGAGGAAATTCGAGTTAAATAATAGCAGTCTTCGGGCTGGCCAAATAGCTCAGCGGATTAAAGTGTCTGCCTAGGCAGATGCAGGGATGGGTTGGGTCCCCAGTGCGCTGCGCCATGCTGGCCCCACCCCCCGGAGTGCATTGAGCTAGCGATTGAGATTGCGTTGGTAGAAAGCGCCGGTAATCCCAGAATTTGGGAAGCTGAAAACAGGAAAATCACGAGTGTGATTTGTGTAATGAGACTCTATAGGCCCTGTACTAAATAATAATAATAATAACAACAACAACAACAATAATAATAGCAGCAATATTCTTAAAAGAACAAAGATGAATAAAAAGAAACATTTCAGTTTCTTAGACAAGCTTCATACTTGCCTAAGGTTGATCAACCTTAAATTTTAAGATACTTTTAAGCAAATGTAAAAGTTAAATGATACACCAAGAAAAAAAAAAGGTACACCAAGAGATCTTTTCTATACTCACAGAATGATTTTCACCTTTATCATTCTCTACTTTTGTCAGAAGCTACATTCCCAGAATCAAAGACAAAAATGGCATACAGGAAGGGAAAAAAGGAGTATTTAAGAGACAGTTGAAGAGATCAGCAAAGGAAATGTACAGAATCTGTAAAGTATGGGGACACTTTCAACTTCAGAGACCACCCAGTGCAATATACTTCCAAATGCAAATGCACTCACACTTACCATTTACTTGCCAAAAGTGCACATGGGTTTCAACAAGCTATGACTCTTCCTTTACCTTATACTGGACTGCTTTCAAACTTGGGACAATTATCTGTTCTTTAGATTTGTTGTAATGCTATGCACTGCACAGTGCATACAGGGTTTGTACTGTTGGTGCTAAGAATTTACAAATAATCAAAGAATGTATTTAAAACAAAAAACAAAAAACCATACACTGCAGTAGAGCAGCAGGTGAGTTCAAGCAAGGACCTCACCCTGAGCACAAAATGTTGACATTTTTGTATTCAACTCTCCCCCCCTCCCCGCTGCCCCCTGGAACCAGTGATTGAACTCAGGTCCTTCCATTCACCAGGCAAGTACTTATTCTACTGAGCTATCTCCCCAGGCCCTGTATTCAATTTTAATGGGTTGAGAAGATCTTTTAGCATCATCTATCCCAAGAACATTGGCAACAGGGATTTCTGGCCTATTGTCCACCCATCTCAGTTTTCAGGATAGCAGGAATGCTTTCAAGACTTACATAATGTTTTTATTTGAAGGAGTCCTGGGTCTTTGGCACTGCTGGAAACAATCCTTTTGGATAAAACTAACAAATAAGTAAAGATTGACTAGCTAGTGGTCAAGAAGATCACCATAGCATGTACATGTATATACACTTGTGAAATTATATTGGAATAGGGGAGAGATCATATGTTAAGGGGCCAGGGAGGTAGCTCAGTAGAATAAGTGCTTGCCTGGCAAGTACACAGTCCTGAGTTCAATCCCCAGTACCACACACACACACACACATACACACACACACACACACTATATATGTGTGTGTGTATATATATATATATATATGTATATATATATATATATGTGTGTGTGTGTGCATATATATGTATATATATGTTAAGCAGTTAGATTGCCTACCAGCATATGTATAATTTATGTGTATAGCTTATAATCTATAAGTTGATGCTATACTACTAGCTCACCCCTCAGCTACAGTGTGGTTTCTGAAGAAATACTGGTCAAAGAACCCTGATTCTGCCCAGCATAGTGAAATCCACTTGGCTTTCAAATGCTGAGCTCCTTGATATTTTCAGGATAATTCTCAATCATTGTCAATTCATTTTCATGTAACTATATTCAAATGGTTAAAATTTTAAGAGTTGTTATATCTATCTTTTGAGGGATATTGTTCTGCATTTTAAGTTTCAGGGAACTTTTTGTCCTTTTAAAAAAATCCAGGACCAGCCAGATAGCTCAGTGAGTTAAAGTGCCTGCTTAGGCAGGTGCAGGGCCAAGGGTTTGATCCCCAGCCTGCCGTTTTGCCTCCCACCTTGCACGCTGGGTTGGGGATTGAGACTGGGCATGGTGGCATGCACCTGTAATCCCAGCACTTGGGAAGCTGAAAGACAGGAATGATCTTGAGTAGTGAGAACCTGTAGACCCTGTATTAAATAAATCACGATCTTACCAGTTTATGCTATATCTGAGCTCTCTTGGTAGGTCAGGCTGGCCTCAAACTCTTGCCTCAGCATTTTGAGCACTGAGATAACAGGACTGTGGCCCCACAGTGAGGTATGCATCTTCCTTTTTAAAACCTGAGTAATATTAGCCTCAAAGGATGAGTTGGCAAATATTTCCTCATTTTAAACATTACATAAGACTTTGTAAAACTGCTAGTATTTGTTCCTCAAATGTTTGGTTCAAATTCACTAGAAATATTGTTTTATCTTTTTTCCAAAAAAAGGTAAAAAATTCCATAAAAATTTGTAAAAATGCACCAATGAATGCATTTAAGCTTGAAGTTAGTGGGGGAAATTTTAACCTTATTTGCTTACTTAATAGGCATATTGCTTTTTAGTGCATCAATTTGTTATGTGTACTTTTAGGGTTTTTGTTTTGTTTTGTGTTTGGCCAGCTCAGCCCACCCTAGGGGCAGGGCTGGGGCAGCATGTGGTACCAGGGATCGAACTGCAGGCCCCGTGTTTGCCTAAGCTTGCTTAAGCAGGCACTTTAGACTGCTGAGCTATCTCGTTGGCCCTAGGCTTTTCTCTTTTGGGAAATATATTTATTGAACTTGTTTCAATAAGTGGTTTATAAACGTCCCTTATCCCATTATCCTTTTATTTTATTTTACTTTATTTAGATACTGAGAATTGAACTCAGAACCTTGCGCTTGCTGGACAGGTGCCACACCAGTGAGCTGTGTTCCCAGCCCTACTTATTTACCTTTCATGGTGCTGTAGGGGCTTGAAGTCAGCTAGGCAAGCATTCTTTGACTGAGCTACATGTCCAACCCTCCTTTGTTATTTTTAAAAAATATTTTTATTTTAATGAAAAAAGCAAAATTTCATGAAAAAACAAAGAAGTATAACAGCAATAAATACATTCCATATCATTTCCTTTAAAACAGTTATCCTGGTGTTGGAGGAACTCCTCCAGGTATTTCACCACTTTCACTATCTGAGCTTTTGAAACCACTATGAATCCAGGGCTAGACATTTGCCCTAAACATTGTCAAGTGAGCTGTTTTTCTCGGGGAGGCATTTTTGAACAATGTGCCAAGGTCTCAAGTTCAGAGTCATCAGATCTGTCCAATCTGGGCAGGAACTTCTTGTTTCTGTACAGTCCTTTGGTGGCTATTTCCAGACCTAGAGATGTGCATTACATCTCACAGAGGAAAGCTGCACTGCCCTGAGGTTGTAACTTCATGGCTACCTTAGGCAGTGCTGTGATGGACAGAGGGAGCTGTGCAGACTGCAATGTTGAGCTTCACTCTGCTCAAGGACAGGAGACTATCAAGTAACCACATGGTGTGACAGAGTGTCCCATACACTTGCTGCTTCCTGCTCAAGGCCCAGAAGCATCTGTGGAAGTGCTTTGTAATGGGGAAGACTTGGGAGCCGTGTTGCTGAAAGTGCCTAGTAATGACAGCTGTCAACCACAAGCACATTTCCTTCTCTTAGTGTTACTAGTGCTGAGAGGACAGAGGACATTGTGAATCATATACTGGGAATCACTGACTTTGAAGAAAGTCATCGTTAAAATTAAGCCTTTGATCTCTCTGACTTGCTAGGAACATGAGACTGATCCTCATGTATTGTCACAATATGTGTATTGCTTTAAAAAGCTGTGATAAATGTTAGCATTTTCAGAACAAAAATGGTCATAAGAAACGAACTAGAAACAATTTCCAAGTGCCCTACTGGAAATTTCCAAGCTAGGAAGGCATGGAAGCTCTGAAAGCTACAGAGGGCCATTTCCTACTGAACACTCTCACTCATGGCACTGAGATTTGGATCTAACACAGTGAAAAATTGACAATGAAAGTCTGAGTATAAAATGTAGAAATGTAATCCTCCATTGATCCCTTTGGGTCCTCTCCTTCATCTGCTAACTACTATTGCATCAGGGTAAGGCTGGGAACTAAGCAGGCCGAGATCACAAGATTGGCATCTGAGTGCTCACCTATTTCCTATGCTGAATACAACTAGTGTGGTAGTTCAGGAAAGCAGATCATCACCAGCTTCCAGCTCACTGCTCATTATTAGGTCTTCTGAACTTATAGATAAGCATTATATATCAGTGCTACATTCCTGCTTCCAGAAAGCCATTTAAATGCCATCATTGACCCTCATGTGAAAAGGATGGAGTGAGTGTGGATGACAGCAACAGAGCATGCAGGCCAACTTCTATGTCGTGTTTTTTTTAATGGCCACCATAGCAGGCATTGACAGACTCAGGGTGCCTGACCTGATCACTGATTAACGCTATCACTGACAAGCTCTGCTACCTGTTCTAAAAAATTGGTTACACGCAGAGAGCTGTTTTAGCTCACGTATAATATGCCCAACAATAAGGTCCTGCCTAACCTTCTCCAACCTCCACATCCCTCTTTTCAAATTCCATGATCACTTTTCTACATTTAGATTCTGGTTTGTTTTCCACAGAGGAGTGAGAACACACAACTATTGCCTTCATGTCTTTAACACCTGTCCTGATGACTAATTTTTGCCATGCAACAGTGTTTGCTTTTGTTCGCTCTTGTATCCCATCTGTTGAGTGAATTAAAGAGTGCATCCAACACTGTTGTGTTGTGCCAGGCACATTCTAAATATACAGTCACATATCATTTCTGTTCTAACCTGCACGCTGCTATAATTCATTTATACAGATGATGACCTTTCATTTGATTGTACTGGACATGCACCATGCTTCACTTGGAACTAACCATTTTACAATTTCTACACCACTCAGCCATTTGGTTAACTTCTCAGTGGGCTCACATATCCTGGAGATCATATCAATCCCTACCCAAGTCATTCCATTGCCAAGATTCAGACAACCAGTGACGAAGTTTGTATCCCACAGCATGTTAAAGTTAATCAGATTAATGAATTCTAATGAGTGTATACTACCTCATGACTTCCTTCTGTACAATTGAGCCATAGCTCTTAATATTTTCCTTCATTCCTTTGCTTCCTAAAAAGCCCAAGCCTTACCATGTGGTCCCTATGTCATGTCATGCACTTTCTCTTGTGAACTGAGAGCTGTTAATTATATGACAATCACATCACCATCTGCTTGTCTCACCTTGCCTTAGTGATAAGGAAGCTTGCCAGCTACACTTTACCTTGCTGCTCACATCTTGTATGGCCCCTGGTCACCACAGTCTCAGCATATGTAATGTGAAACACATACTGTCTTCCCCAAAACCTGCATATCCTAAAAAAAGTCCCATGCCAGCCACAGACACCACAGCTACATAGTTTACCAAACCAGAAAACTGGCCACCACTCTGCATTCTAGAAATTTCTTTAAACATATATAACATGTGACTTCACCTATGACACAAGTTCTCACCCAATAATGATATTCCCTCACACATCCTCTAGACATTTCTGGAGTGTATTGAGACCTGTGGTTTTCATGTACCTACCAAGACACAAATAATAGACCTGCCCTCTGCCTCTGTTGCTCTTTCAAAACACACACACACACACACACACACAACATGTGACTGAAATCTGTCAACATTAAAGTGGAGACATTGTCCTTTGGAAGGAATTCCTAAGATTTATCTGGTCTGATATCAAGCCTTTTGCTATGTACTCTTATGGAGTATCATTCTTTCATGTATAAATTTACTACGTCTCACATTAAATTTTGAGCCTTGCACTCTCACACCTGCCAGAGTGAGCATACTGAGAACAGAGCTGCATTTATCTTGTTCACACTTTGAGCACCTTGAACAGTAATTGGCACTGGAAAGACTAAATTCTTGATGTTTGTAGCATTGTTCTGTGTCCGGCGCCGCAACACAAAGGCTTGAATGCCGGACTTAAGCTTGTAGACTTTTATTCAGTACAGCAGCCAGGATCTAACAAGATCCTCCACCCTTTTACATCTCTACCTCTTCTCACCCTCCAGCCTGCGCTTCCCTCATATATAGCACTTCGCCCACCAATCACCATCGCTCTCACAGTCAAATCTGATTAGTTACTACATCAGTTGCCAGGCAAAAACAGATTAC
>PVJA010027227.1:0-22101 GCA_004027025.1 Myocastor coypus
TGCCTGGGAAACTTGCCCCATGCTTCTCTTTCTCTACATTGGAATTCTTATCATTTTACTAAAGTCCTAAGCCTTTCTTTTTAATGCACGTTCAGCAGAGGTCTTTTCTAACTTCTGTGTATTTATGAACTACATTGTTGTTTTCATCTCTTAAATCATCCATCACATTCAGTGTTTTGCAGATATTGGGGTCCTTGCTTTCATTCCCAACCCCAGGCATCTCACTTCTCCATCAGTACAAGAAAGTTACAACTTGTTGCCTACATCCCTTGCTCTACCTCCTCAATGAAGTATCTAAGCTGTCTAGTATTTAATACTAGATATTAAGATAGTACTTATCTATGCCATGTCATTTGTATATGTCTACTACCTTCTCTCAGCACTACTTTTATTTTTTATGAATGTGGCACAACAGGGATATCTGCTTATGGATCTTAAATAAAAGTGCTTTTAAAGAATATTTAAGTACAGTTTTGCATGGAGACGTTTTCTATTCCTCACCAGCATATTAGTAGAAATCTCATATTAATTAATTTGTAACTAACAACTGATAGATTATAAAAGACTACTATGAAGACAATGTCTTGGCCCTGATTCTACCCAGAAAAATATACGTATATTTGATTTAATCATGGAAACCCAAAATTGTTCAAAAGACTAAACTTCTTTGAATGTAACTTTATATCATATTCCTAAACTAGAATTTTCTAACCTAATCTAATTCAGTTTGTTACAGAAATCACCCTCCAAAAGTCATTAACAATGGGAATTTAATCTTCAGTAACAATAAATATATATGTCATAGTGCTTGGATTTCTTAAAAATTTTTAAAGAGAAGATAAATTAGAATTAAAACAGGAAAAATTACAAGTGACACAGAATTTCACTTAACAAAGCAATGGAATCCAAAGGGTAGAATAGATACTGGGAAAAGCACTTGTATATTTTGAAAGCATTTTCTTAGTTATCTCATTTCAACCTACAATAGATCTTTGTCTGTATTTATATATAGCATATATGGTTGTAAATTAAGTGTAACTGTACACATTTTAAGTTTTGCATCAGACAGTTAATGTGCTTCCTAGGATATCTATTAATTATAAAAATATATTAACTATAATTCTGTATTAGAAAAAATGTGAAGTCATTCAAAAATGAAGGTAAAGTTACATCGAAGGACAACAGACTGAATGAATACACATTCGTGAGTGTACCAAGGATGTTAGAAAATAAACTGCTACAGAAACACACGTACAGCTGTTTAGCCATGAGTATATGCAACCTTTATGAATTTAGCTTGCACGGTATACTGTTAAATTTTTGTTTTAATTTATAATGCAAGCTTCATTTTTTCAGAAATTCCAGTACCCTTCAAGGTTACTTAAAACAAAACAAAACAAAAAAGACTTATACAGCCCTCTAGTGTTCCAAAGGTAGAGACCTCCAATATTAAATACATTAGTGCAAAGTTAAGCTCACTTTTCCACCCACCTCTCTTAATGTGGGATCAGTGGTGACAACATGATTGCCAGAAGGACACCTTTGACAAACGGCTCAAATTATAGCATTGGCAGTACGAACCAAAATGTTCCCCCTCACGACTGGAGAACAAACGTGGAGTACGTGCCAGCAAAGAAACTGCCTTCCTAGGGGAAAATGTTCAAATAAATCAGTTTTTTTCAGGTAAAATTAATTTGCTGTGCACTTGTTTAAACAGCTGACTGGAGAGTTTATTATGCTTGATTACAGGCCTGCAGCAATGGCTATCACTTCCTTTCCTTTCTCTCTTCCTCTCCCTATGAATTTCCATTGACAGAGCCTATAGCTCATTCTCAGCAATCCTATGAAACCCACCATTGCTAAAAAAAATCTAAAGAGGTGTCCTCAAGTGCTGCCTTTCCAGTCAAATTTTAATAGACAATTGAAAGCTGGGAGCGCATTCTTTAAAATCTTATCACTAAGTGAGAGTTGCAAGCTGTCCCTGGTCTGCAGATGGAGCTGTTGACAAAACAGAGCTATTCACTTAAGGAAAAGCAGGACACATAGTGGACTTCCATTGAATTTGTCCTTCCCTTTCCCTCCCCACCCCTCCCCTCCCCTCCCCTCCCCTCCCCTCCCTTCTCTTCTCTTCTCTTCTCTTCTCTTCTCTTCTCTTCTCTTCTCTTCTCTTCTCTTCTCTTCTCTTCTCCTTTCCTTCCTTCTCTTCCTTCTTTCTCCAGGAACATTGTGCCTCATGATATATCCTAAGTATTATTTATCAATTAAAAGTAATCCCTTCTTAGAAAATCAAACAGAATACAAAAATTTAAAGCAAATTTGATGTGTAATTGGACTACATGAAATCTACACAAATAAATGAAAACAGGCTAGTAAAAGTGGCCTGTATATATGCAAAGGAATAAATTATAAAAGAAACAATTATACACAGTCCCTTCTCATTGAATGTGGAGTATAAAATCATTTAGTACTTTATGATTGAAATATATTTTCTTGATAGAATATCAGAATTGTCATTGTTTCATGCATTTCAATATCAGAGTACAGCATGTAGTAGTAAACTAATATACTCTAAATATGCAACAGGTGATGTACAATTATCTAATTTTAAAGTTAGAAAGAAACTATAAGCCAGGCGTGGAGGCGCATGCCTGTAATACCAGCGCTTGGGAGGCTGAGGCAGGAGGATTGGCGTGAGTTCTAGACCAGCCTGGGCTACAAAAGTGAGCTCAAGGCCAGCTTGAACTGCATAGCAAGACCCTGCCTCAAAAAAAAAAAAAAAAACTATAAGCATCCAGATAAGGTTTGAAAGATTTTCTCATTTGTGAGAGACTTCAGTGACTATTCATTTATTCTTTAAATAAATACAAATGTAACCTGTGGATATGTTTATGTTTCCTAAATACCAGGATAAAATATCATTACAACTACCTCCAGCTATATTTAAGCCATATAACAGACACATAAAAACCTTAGAAAAGAATTTAAAAAAAATGGAAACAAAATAAGCAGTTCCTGTCATAAACACTACTGGTTGTCAGAAAAGGCAATTTTAAAAGTCACTTAAGTTTTAAGATGATCTAAGGTAAACTGTACATTTTGCAGAAGTGGAAACAAGATGGCAAAATATTGCGCTTGATCCATGTAAAATCCAGGGTCAGAAGTGAGTTTTGCTGCTTTTCCCTGCTCTAATTCTTTCCAAACCACAAACATTTCTAGTGTTGTGTATATCAGTATCTGCTCAGGAAGGAATTAAATAATCCCAAGAGGTAGCGTGGCTGGATGCTAGCCTGAGACAAGACCTCCAGTCTCCCATAATCTCATAAACTACATCAAGTTTCATGGACTCTGGCTTCAGAGTTAGTGCACGGAGGCTTCATTTTTTCAGTATTTTCTTAGGTTATAAATAATACACTTTGCCTATGCTGAGATAGATGTGAAGCTCTGTGCATTTCATTAACATTTCTAGAATAATAAAACACTGATTTCCTGTCATTATGGAGTGGTTAATATAGGCTAATTAATAATACCTGCTCCTGTGGGTTATGAAAATATTCATCCTCTTTTGTTTGGTTGCTTCGTGAGATTAAATTTTTTTCTTAGAAAACCTTCACATCATATTTACTAATTACTCTAACTTTCATTTGACAAGAAATAGAAGAAATTTAAATAGAAATGCTGCTACATCTTCAAATTATGCTAATACCTTGTTTTGGTATCTCTGAAGAAAAATAAACTTAATCATTATAATTATCAATGGGAAAATAAACCCACATATTTTATGCTAACTGAAATTAGAATTCTTACACAGAAATAAGAATGAGAGAAAAAATGTGTATTATATATGCTAAACATGCTGATGTCATTAAAAACTAAAAATATAATCTTTTTCTTTTTTTCATTTTATGTATTTGGTAGAGGGACCCAGTAAGCAGCTCAGACTTGTAGTGATCTTTGTGTTTTCAGTCTCTGTAGCGTGGGGGCGCTAGGCTTGCACCACCATGCCCAGACTCAGTCACCTGCTCAGTGTACCTCTGGGGAAGGGCCAGACAGTGAACCCTGGTCCCTGCACTTGGCAAAGTGGCGAGCAAATGTGCCAGCCTTTCTTTTTCTCATATTATAATCATATTTGGAATCATGCTAACTTGATTTCCTAGTTGGAAGCATATTTGATTTTAAAGATTTTTTTACATAAATTAATTATTTTTCATTTGCACTAAAACATTAAAAACTAATGAAGATAAAGTGATGTAATCATGACTGCTCTACAGCTATTGACTAAAGTTCATACGTTAGGTAACAATAAAAAAACAGTATCCTAAAAATTAATTATTTTCTGTTACGTACATAGACTAGGATTCCCAAGACAGACAGTGTATATGAGAATGTTAGTATAATCCAATAATATAGTATAAGTATTCTTTTAGTTGAATCCATTCACCCTGACACATCAGAACGGGTTCTATGAAAATACGCATCTTCGCAGTATGACATAGCCTAGATATGATATGTATTCTTAGAATTACATCTATATTTGGTTTGATATTCCTTAATAATGGTACTGCTACATACAGATGAACAACTGTTTATAATCTTTCCTTATGGAGAGCGGAGTTCTATGCTGTTACCTATCACACGTCTTCTCCAACTGGACATTGCAGTGTAATGAGTATAGGAAAACCACAGTTTAGAAAGAGATGCATGAATAGACTTACAAGACACATTACTGAGTATGAAACAATAAATGGTACCACACAGTGTCAATTTTAAAAGAAATAAAGCTCTCTATTGTGAACTTATTTAATGTTTAAAGGAAATTCAAGCTAGTCTACTTCTCAAGGTACATTGGTCCAGATATTAAGAGGCACACATTTTGATCCAATTCTAAGCCACATTTAAATTTTACCTTTCAATTAGGTAATATTAAGTGAATATTGAAAGGTAATATTTAAGTGAATTAATGTCATTGTCCATGAGTGGAACACCAAAAATTTTCTGCTTATGCAACAGAGATGTGTTATTATGCTTGCCTTTATAAAACTTTTATACTCTTAAGATTATCAATTTTCAATCAAATATTTATTGATTTTGTTATCTCTTTCAGAAGGTTTTTATACTATACTTATGGCTGTAGCACTTAATAACACAAAAAGTATAAACTATTTGTAAGGAGCTATAAATCACTGTCACGGAATAATCATAAATCTTTGGTGATAAAACTGTTTAGAGGAACGTAATTGACAATGCTATTAATTTTTTATTTAACTTTAAAATTTCAGGATTTTACAGACATTTCTATGTACAAAATTTTCTCATTAACAAAAGTTTCATTGTGCTTTATATTTTTCCCAGTTATTTATAAAATCATGTCCTCCTAACAATGTAATGTGTCTATGAGATGAAAGACAAATATAAAATAGACATGGTTAATTAATCTTAGTATCAGTAACTTGAAATGTAGCTGGTGGACAGGAAATCGAGCTTCCGTCTGGAAGACATACTGACATGCTCAATAGCAAGGCTTCAAGTAACAAACTGAGAAGGGACTGTAGAACAGAGTCACTTGCCTTGCAACAAGAAGGTTAACATACATAGAGAATTAAAAAGAAATAAAAGTTGATTTTACAGGTGGCATTTGGTGGTCCTGCTGCTTAGAGTCTAGAACATTCCCTTAGGGGCATCCCAGCTGAGAAATCTAGTTAATGTCCTGTTGATTTCAAACTGCATTTATATTATCACTTGAAAATATCCCATAAATGCGCAAAGTCATCTGTGTGTGACATTGCGACTCAAGCTGGAAAGGATCACATCAGAATTTCTATAATGGATGTCTGTAATAAAATCTTGTACATAATGTGATTTCAAGAAATGCATTACCCAAAGCATAAACACCTTGTTAATAGTGGCTGTGCACGGCGTTGGCCTAAGGGGCTTCCAGATAATCAACCTAAACTAAAATATCAGAAAACAACTGAGTGGGTGGCAGGCAAGTTAATTTATAAGGTCAGTTAAGGGAAAAACATTATCACACAACTGAAGTTGCATTTACTCCTCAAGAGAGTGTTTTGGTTTATATTGATTGCATCGGGGACACCCTCAGGTGATGGCAGGCATTAATTTGTGGTTACCCTCACACAAAAGCAATGGTAGGTTGAAACCATGGCTCATACAGGGACAAAAACATCACTGTCAAAACCTGCAGTTGCTTTATCATAACTGATGGATTCAAACAAATGTCTTACATTATATATTACTGCAAGCTAATAGCCAAGTGGGCACCTACATGCGCATACATATATGTCATAGATTGAAGAAGCTTTTCCATCTTGACAACTATTTTTCCTTCATTCTTGTATATGTCAAATGTATTCGAGGGACTCAATTAGTATTTGCTAAGTTAAATATGTAGTATTCAATGATTACATATTTATTTATATAGTCACTAGGTTCCTCCAGCAGCAGATGAAATGAGAACTGGGTGTAATATCAACAATATCTCCAAAAGGGATTTAATAGGGTCAGGGAGATAGGTTGGTAGAATAAGTGGTTACCCTGCAAGTGCAAGCTACTGAATTTGATCCCTTGTATCACATACAAACACACACACATACACACACACACACACACACACACACACAGACACACACACAAATCTGTATTTAAAATTGTCTATCAATAATAAAAATCTATATCATCTGACTATATTTCTGATGAACCTAATACTGTGCTTTCTTAATCAGCAATTACTTCACATACACATGATAACTTTGGAAGTTGCTCTGGCTATTAAGCAGTTGTATTTCAGTCCCAAATTTCTCTCTCAGCTTCTTTTTTCTGATACTGAAATTGAACTTTGTAAATTGTGACTCTTCCTACTTTCTGCTGATAGGGACACCAGCAGCCTGGTGGATGACAGGGAAGTTGCTTTTGTCTGCTTTCCAGTCTACTCTCTCTGTGTTGCACTATGCTTTTGGGGTTGGGAAGGCTATGAGGCAGAACCTCTGTCTTGGCAAAACAGGTGTTTGTGTGTCAATTCCTGCCTGTGTCACCAAAGTCATAGTGTTTCACTCAGACTATGGCCCTTGGTTCTTTCTAGATTCTAGCTTATGTCTATGCTCTAGACCTGTCGCATAGCCTAAAATGCACTACTTACGTGATGTCTTTAACGCCGGCCTCTAGATGAGATACTCTGGCTTGATTCTATCTCTTCATAAAGGGTGGCCTGCATGCTTCTGGAGATCTCAGTGGCTAGGAAGATTCTTCACAGCAACCAGGCCCCACCTTCCTGGCAGTCCCTCTGTGACCCATGTTCCAATGCTCTTCCCTTTGTTCCCCTAGTCCTAAGAATCTAGTTGTTCCCAGCAGTTTGTATGTCAGTGTTTCCCATGCCACTACTTTGTTCCTTAGTCTTTCAGTATCTCTTGCCATTTTTCTACAGGAAATATTATGCTAAATTCTTTAATATGACTTATCCTTTCCTAACTGGATCCTGAGAAACATAAGTACATTCTCTACAAGTTTTGTTCAATTAAAATATTTCTTAATTGATTGTCATGTAAACACAAAAGCAAAATTTAAACAGTCATAGCAGTGTTAATACCTCTAACTAAGATTTAATGGGAAATTAAATATAATTCATTTAATCACTAATAATGTAATTCATTTACCACTAGCAATGTTAATGTAATTACTAAGCTACAGTAGCTGGTATTCTATTATCATGACCATTTTAATATTTTTATAAGTGATAATCAATATTATGGTTTACAGTCTGAGAATAAATATTAAGAAGAAATTAATGCATAATTTTCTTTGCATTATTAGTCATTATAATTGCATTTATCATGCCTCAGAAAATATGAACATAATGAAGAACCAGATTTATCTAGTTATATGTCTTAGATTTTAAGATATTATATGGAAAAGTATATGAAGTTATGAATAACATTTGGTTATTTGTAAGCAGCACATCATATGCTGATGAAAATTCACTGGTGATTAGAATTGTGCTACAGGTGACATGTGAATATTGTAGATTTTTTAAAAATAATTTTGCTAAGGCTAACACTGAAGAAAGGGAGAAATAAATTTCAATTGCACAAAATTAATGAGTACTGAAGCTTCATTACATTACAACTGGATATCTCACTAATCATTGTTTTGTTCTTCTAAGAAGTTCATTACAAGCAAAACAAAGAATAGTACTCAGTAATTTAAATTTGTTCAAACACATCTATTTTAAAAAGAAGTTATAATATCATAAAATAATTTTCTTAGTTATAGCACTACAAAACCAAACAATCTATAAGCTTACTGTAAATAACTAGCAATATACACTGTTCATCCTTTGTTTCTTCCACTGTATGTCTATGTAAACCATCACTCCTGTGGGGCAGTGTAATTAAGTTCCTATCAGCAAAAGTAGATCGTTTGGATGGTGTTTTAGTGACACACCATGTAATTCTCCTTTTGTGCAGTCAAATGTTTGTAGCCATGTTGTATCACTTCTAATCTACATACGAAATGACTTAATGCAAACCTCTGTTTTACATATTGAAGAAGAAATTTTGCCGGCTGCCTAGGCTCTTGCGTGGCTATGAGCTACCACTTCGCCAGGATCTCTAAGTCAGTGACCCAAACTTCAATGTTTCATAGACAGAAATAAAACTATGACAGGAAAACATATGAAACTGGAAACTGGACTTAGTGTTGATATGTTGGGCAACTTTTGCCACATCAAACCTCTTTGGTTTTCATATTTTTTACTTATAAAGTTTGAACCACAGCATTTGGTGTGCTCATCAGATAAAAGGGGCCTCTACAGAGCACAGGGCAGAGTTTTGCTCCTGGCTACCGAACTCATTAGTTGAGTGTCTTTGAGAACCTATTAATCTCTTTCAATATCAGTTTCTTTATCAGTGAAACAGACATAATGGACTCATAGCAGCAATAACTACAGAGTTCTATGCACATATTTTCTACCCTTCCATTTTATTTCTTTCTCTAATATTTATTGCCAACATTTATTTATTTATTTATTTAGTGGAACCGGGGATCAAACTCAGGACCTTGTACTTGCCAGGCAGGCAGTCATGCCCCTGAGCTATTTCCCCAGCACCTACCAACATACAGTTTATTTTATTTTATTTATTTATTTATTTATTTTATTTATTTATTTTTTTTAGGGTCTCACTGCTGAGTCATAGTGATCCTCCTGTTTGTACCTCCCAAATGCTGGGATTACAGATGCGTGCCACCACGCCCAGTCTCCATTGCCAGCTCATTGCCCTCTAGAGTGGTGCCGGCATGGCACGAGGGGCCAGGAACCGAACCCTGGCCCCTGTGCTTCCTCTAAGCAAGTGCTAAATCTGCTGAGCTATACCGCCGGCCCTAAGTAATGTTTTTTTCTTTCTTTGGTGGTACCGGGGATTGAACTCAGGACCTTGCACTTGCTAGGCAAGCACTTATTCCACTGAGCTGTCTCTCCAGCCCCCAATATACATTTTAAATTAAACATTTTAAAGGCATTTCTCCTCTAATAATTGTTACTTTTTACGTTTAGATTCTGAAGGATCTCAATATCTTCATTTTATTTGCTAAACAAGAGAGATTTACATTATTTCAAGCATTGTTCTTGGTAAAAGAAGTTAATAATAATTTTAAAATATTAGTATTGGAACTAATCATGCATGACTTCACATAGCTTGTGTAATGTACCCTATACCACAAAAACTGAGAGGGAGAATAATATAGCTGAGTAGCCATTCTTCTACTTGAACTGTTCACACAGAAAGCAAAGAGTAGGGAAACATCAGAAGACAAAGGTGATAGACCCTCACCTTGGCGGATAAGGTTTCCTACACAGTTATATCATTAGAGTTTATGTCTAAAATGGTACAATGTAATATTTATTGTAATATTTGACAGTATTGGGAATAACTAAGATAACAACACCAACATATTTTTTAATTTACATTTTCATCAATTAATGTTTCCTCAACAGAGAGATTATTGAAATTTTGAATGAAATAGAGCTATATTTTGTTTATGAGGATATTCTCCTATATGTTGTAGAATGGTTAGACATATCTCTGACTTCTACCCAGCAGATTCCAAACAGTATTACCACCATATACGTGACAAGGAAAACATCTCTTTCATATGGTGGATTTTGCAAACTATTGCACACAGAATTGTGTGATTCCGTATTCAAAGTTTCTTGCACAAACTCCAAAGAACTAAGAAGTGTGACTCACAAATTTGAAGTATCAGTATTTGCAAGAGCCAAACAACAGAAAGAAACCAACAGTCTATATACAGATGAACGGTAAACAATATGCCATATATGCATAAGTATTATCTAATTTTAACCTTTCTGATGCATGCTGCATTAAAATTAATCTTAAAACTTTATGTCATATGTTAACAGAAATATACCACATACAGTTACATAAATACGATATGATTTTACTAGCATAAAAAACTTAATAAAAACAAATAACTATAGAGAAAATAAAATGGATATTCCCAGAACCAGTGAAGAGGGAGGAATGGAAAGTTATTATTCAATGAGTAGGGAGTTTCATCAGGTGAAGGTTACACAGCTGTGGTAGGTAGATGAAATAGTTATTCATTTTTACAGTTCTGGGGCTTGAACCAAGGGCAGTGTGCACTCCAAGCAAGTATCTTACTGCTCAGCCACAGTCCTACCCACTAAAGGTAGCTGGTGTTATTTACCCAGTAGTATGAATATTTTATGGGTAGTTAACTATATTAAAAATGATCACAAATGTAATTTTATATGTGTAGACATTAGGAGGAGGAGTTCATAGAGAGGATAAAATAATACAATTGATAATTACAAATTTGTGTTTGTATTTTGTTTACATTTTAAGAAGCTCATTTTTTAACTTAATATTGGCACTATTTCCTCTTTATTTAAACCCTTTCTTTGTAAATGAATATGTTATCCTATTTGAACTGATCAATGCTGTTTTTCTCACATGTCCCTGTTTGATAACCACTTTCCATTTGAAAACGAATTTTTACTTAATGTGACAGAAAATAATTGTTTAATTCTGTCACAAATTACCCTGACAACTGGCAGCATGTCAGGCTGTATGAGGTTGAATGGTGATTCCCAAAGCTATGGCGGTGCCCTCCTTCCTTGAATTTGTGAGTAGAACCATTCAGGGATTGGGATGGCAAAATTGTTGTGGTAGATAGAACTTAGGTCAGCATCTGTGGACTAAGCTGTTCTGAACTCTCCAGGTTGGTCCTACATCTCACAGCAAGTCTCCTTAGAGAAGATGGGTAAGAAGTGTCACACAGATGATGGAGGTGGAGAGTGGAGGGCTTCTGTGGCTTCTGGGATGGAGACATGGAAGCAAAACTGCTATAGCATCCCTTAGCTGCTGAGCACAGCAGCCCTTTTGATTCCAGGCTTCTGGCCAGAATTGTGTGACAATAAATTTCTGTGGAGACAATCAGTTTGTGATACTTCTTAATGTCAACCCTCAAAAGTTACCACAAAAGGCCACTACCGTTGACAAAAACAGATGCTACACTAACTTGTAACTAACATCAGATTTAAAATATTGAAATATACCTTAAACATAATGTTAATGAGAGGTTATGTTAAGCTGACAATTTTTGTTGAAGGGACCCTGCATGTGGTACATTTATTGTTAACTAATAAAAAATAACAGTAGAACATTGTCTGTAATTATTCTAAACATGTTAGTGTAAAGGCCTCAGAAATACACACAACAGAGCATGTGTTTCTGTTCCAGTGCTGTAGGGCCCTGGGCTGGGGTGCAGGGAGCTAGTTAACATGCACCTACCATAATCAGACCCCGGCACCTGTATTGCAGACACTAATCAAAGTGCTTCTTCATGGGGTGAAAGAATTGCTATTTGTAATGCAATAATTAGGCTGGGTAGAAAGGCCTGCAAAGTAAATCAATCTATTCTGCTCTCGAGATCTGACTCCATTCTCTTGGCAGATTGTTAACATAATGAGACAGAAGCCAACAAGAGGGCCTGCGGAAAAGACTCAGACCATTCTGTTCCCTTCTTTTTTTAATTTTACATGGCATCTTAGGAAATAATCACAATTAAAACTAATATGTGCCATTGATAAAACATGGCATTCTGAGCTTTTCAAAGTTTTGATGAGCTGGAATGCAGTACACATTGAAGCCCCGCCACACAACTTTGTTGTTTTATTTAAATCTCTCAAAGGACCACAAAAATTCACAGCTAAGTAATTACAGTTGAGGAAAATAAACTAGAAGAAACATTCAAACTCCAGCTTGAAAATTCTGGGTTGATTAATCAGAAGTTCAACAAAAGGAAAGCAATCTAAGTGTTCTTTGTAAATCAGAATAAGGCTATAAAAACAAACTTATTTGCTCTATCAAACATGTTGAATTAGATACATGAGCTGCCAAATCCCTTCGATGAAGCTGTTTCTTTACATATGCAAGATTTTCACCCAGATGTACAAAAATGCACCCATGATGGAAATCCTTTGTGCATACTGATAAGCTATATTCTATTATTTCCATGCTTTGATATCCTCTTTAAATGCATCTAACATGTACATATGTCCTTTTTTAACTGTCTTGGCAATAGAAATGAGGGTTTCTTTTCTTTTTCTTCAATTACATTAAATCTGTCATGGAATTCTATTCTTTTTTATGTATATAGTATAGGGCCTATAGGGTCTTGCTATGTAGATCAGACTCTAAGTAATCCTCCTCTCTTCAGCCTCCCAAGCGCTGCGATTATAGGCGTGCAGCACCACACCCAGTCTCATTTGCAGTCTCAGCCCACCCTGGGGTCAGGTCTGCACAGCATGACAGAGATCGAACCCTGATCTCAGTGTCTATCTAAGCAGGTGCTTTAATCTGCTGAGCTATCTGGTAAGCCCTACATTTTTTGTTGTTGTTTGTTTGTTTATTTTTCTGACATTAGATTCTCTCCGAAATGGACAAATACAATAGGCCATAAAATTGAATATAGTTGCTTTATAACTTGAATTAAATTACATGCCATTTGAAATTCTGGATATTTTGGGCAAAGAAGAGTATCCAATTCAAACAAAACACAGAATGTACGTTGCAAGGTCATTTCATCCAAATTTTGGCATGATGGCTGCTATGAGAAAGAAGTGTATGTATTATATGTATATTTCTACATACATTTTTACTATTATAGGATGTGCATATTTATAAATACATATGCAAATAGATAGAT
Source organism: Myocastor coypus (assembly GCA_004027025.1). NCBI lineage: Eukaryota > Metazoa > Chordata > Mammalia > Rodentia > Myocastoridae > Myocastor > Myocastor coypus. Next base: position 13,258 of record PVJA010027227.1, read on the forward strand.
ACATGCATAGATATCTGCACACATTTTGCCAGTGCTCGGGCTCCTCAGTTTTTGAGAATAATTTAGCACTGCGAATGTAACCATGGCATAGCTGCTCCGACCCTGATTGCCTTTTTGCTTGAGCTAGCTATTTATGTACATTCAGAATAAATCCATGTTCTTTTAGAATCATGTTCACAGCAGTTCCTTAGCAGCCATCCGATGCTGCTTGTTGGTACTCTTATTATTTTGCTTTGTTTTCTTTCTAGTCAGAAAATAATTTCTTAGGCTTTCATAAGCTGAATTTCATTTCTCTGATGTTCCGCGTTATAATAATAAGCACAACGGTAAGTGAGCTAGTGAACATTTTCATTAACACTGGATAACTGCATGCTCTGCAACATGTATATTTTAAATTTAATCTTGATAATGTTCTTTCCTGGGAAATAGCCCTTGTTACTTCCCTTTTTCAGGTGCCGAAGCAGAAGTTCATCCAAAAGAACAACAAACTCAAAGTTAGGGAGCTGGGAATACCCAAGTACAAACGGCTCCTGCTGCAGAACTTCCCTTAAGTGGGAAAGCACATCGCGCAGAGAGTAGCCCCTGTCCCCGCTCTTCATTTTGCCATATTGCATTTTAAAACCCTAATGCAGGCGAAACAGACTATATAGAAAGCTTAGTAATATAAATGAATTTAAATTCTCATGGTATGCATGAATAGCTACTGTATATATGTGAAGAAATGAGTTTACTTAAAAATTACAAAAAGGAAACAGAAAATATGAAACACTTAAAGATACTTAAATTCTAGCACTAAAGTTCTAACGCTAAGTAGAATTAAAAGAAAGCATATGATATGGCACATCTTCCAGTTGTAAGACAACTCATGTACCTGCATCATCTAAACCACTCAGAGATGTAATTGTGCCCAGAGGAGCTCAGCTGGAAATGGGGGCACGCTGGGCATGGCAATGTAAGAAGGAGGCTGGAGCAGGAGGATTGCTACCCATTTGAATGCAGCATGTACTATGAAGTAATTGCAAGGCCAATGTAAACTGCATGGTGAAACCCTGTCTCAAAAGGGCAATACAAGGCCGGCCTGCCAGCTAAGCAGACAAAAGCATCTGCTTAGGCAGAGCGCAGCAGCCGGGTTCAATCCCCAGTTAGTCATGCCCACATCCCCAGGGCACACTGAGACTGTGCTTGAGACTGGCCCAGGTGGTGCGAGCCTGTAATCCCAGTGCTTGGAACTTGAAAACAGGAGGATCACTACAGGCTTGATCTACATAGTGGGAGCTTAGAGACCCTGCTCTAAATACAGAAAATAAATTTAAGAAAGACAGAGCAATAATAACAAAGTGAAGTCAGGAGAAGTAAAAAATATGAGACAGACACAAAACAGAAAGAGCTACCAAGAATGGATTATTTGAGATAAAGGTCTTTCAGATCTAATGGATAGCAATGTGACTATGGTAAATAATACTGTATTGTACCCTTGATATTTATTAAGCATACTCAACCTCAGTGTTCTCACCACGAAAACACAGACTTACATCCGGGTAACTACTGCTGTGTGAGGCATGGATATGCTAAGTACCATGACTTTGGTAGGCATTTGACAATAGACACAATTCACAAACGTATTTAACTAAAGCCAGGACAAACAGATGCACAAAATGTAGTATACTATCAATAAAATAAATATAGAGCATAATAATTAAATGGTTATAGAAAAGACTTCCAGCATTTCAAGAGAAGGCGTGGAAGTGGATCTCATGGGATGTTAGCTCCATTGGGATATTCCTTCCTTCAATCTGCATTAACATGACAGCATAAGAAGTTTTCAGTGGTGGAGAAAATAAAATAGTCAGAATGCATATATGTTCATATAGCTATGTAAGTCTGTACTCTTTCAGGATATGTTTTTAACGTATTTTAGGACAGGGTCTACAGGGTCACACTATGTAGATCAGATGTATAGTGCTCCTCCTGTTTTAGACTTCCAGCGCTGGGATTACAGGCATGTGCCACCTCACCCACTCAGCACACCCCAAGGCGGAGCCGGCACAGCCTGCTGGTGATGGAACTCAGGCCCCTGCACTCTGCCTAAGCAGGTGCTTTACTCCACTGAGCTCTCTGGTTGGCCCTGATCAACTGTTAATAGATATTGGAATTGCACATTGAATATAGATCAAAGTAACTGATTTAATGCTAGTGCTAAAATACCCCAAAACAAATAATGGAGTAGAGTGCTGAAAATTTTAATATTTTAGTTTACTGTTTTGTGCAACGCATATGATTGTCCTCAGTTTTTTGTTTGCATATTTATAATTGTATATAAAATATGCACTGGAGGCGGTTACTTCCTTCAAGGAGCTGTCCTTCTAACTGGTTCATGTAAGCAATGCCACAAATAGCTCTCTGGCTTTCCCTGTGCACCAGCATAATGCAATATATCCTTCTGGTTTCTGTAATTAATTGCTCAGTGTGTCAGGCTTTTAATAATTGACCTAATAAACAATAGTTACATTCCAGAATAGATTAAGCCTTGCGTTAACTACTTCAAATGATCATATTCAATTCTTTCATGGTGTTGCTCACTTCTTGATCCAAATATTAGATAGGATTAAGGGAAGATTTATTTATCCAGGATTGTCTCTATAGATTTCAGGAACAGATGCATTAATCAAAATTAAGGGAAAAATCCATTTAGAAAAAATGTTTGTAGCCGTACATTTTCATTCATTGATATTGATTTAGTCTATAAAGAATAAAATGTAAGGAAGCTAAACATGGTGCCTGGATCATTTTTCTTTAAAAAATTTTAGACTAGAAGTTCTTCATTAGTGTTAGGATATCAGGACATAAAGTTAATAGCAAAGTTTTCACAATATTTATTTGCATCTACAGGACTGTAACAGTGATGTAGAAACCAAGTTGAGAGAAGAAAGCCACAGTGATTAAAACAATAGGCTTGTAAAATTTTTTGATATGTTCACTTATGAATGAAATTTTTGTACATGTAATACATTCTAGTTATAATTTTATAACATTCCTTCACTTTTGTTAAAGCAGAAATGGATGTCATATATATGACAGATAATTTAGATGCCTGAGGCTATGCTGATATGAGCCAAAAGACTAGACATTACCAAGGGCTGTTTTCTTTCTGTAATGTTTCTGCCTTACATAGATCATTCATGGTTTATTAAGAGCCTAAATAAAAGCAAGTTTAGTTGGTTTTATCCTTTTGTAAATGTAAAATGAAAAACTGGTGATAAGGCAAGCCTCTGGTGCTTGAGAAAACTAAAGCAAATGAAAGAATTGGTAAGAAGGCGAGAAGGATCATCAATTCATATACAAATTACTGTATAGAAAATGATTATAATATAACAACTCAGAATGATGACAATGGGAATGGTATCATGAAAAAAAAAGAAACCAGTAAATCTACCTTTTAGCTTGAGAAACAAGTTCACATTATATTAGGTTGTGTCGAAACAAGTTCTATAGTAACAATTTTCTAGGTGTTCATTTAGAAAATGTAAGTGGCATAATGCAGGAAATTTGCTTGCTGTTCTTCTATTCAGAGTGTCTTAAAGTATACTCTTCTTCATTTGGCTGAGTATTATGCCATATTTCACTGTTACTATAAAATAGATTTCTAGTGCTAGACATATTGCTATTTTATAGTTTGTATTAATTTGTGTTCATGGATGCTTAAATATAAGTTTTGTTTAAACTTGCAAATTTTGTTTGACTTTTAACATCCCATTATACCTAAAGCTATAAAATGTGTACATATTCTCTATTCAAATAAGTTTTCTATAAATAATTTCAAAGGGTTAAATTTATAGCAATTGTTTGTACTATAAAGCTCTTAGGCAAGAGATAACTCAGTTCCCTTTATTCATAAAAGTGAATAAGGTTTCTTGGAATAATTTTACATCACAGCAATATTGTGCACAGCACCTTTGTATGTTAAGGCATTATTTTCTACAATGAAAAGCAAAGGCGAAATATGTAGTATATAAACTGCTGCTATTGTAATAATGTTTATAGGTGACAGGGGAAAGATTGTTCTGCGTACTAGCGTTAATCAAATTTGGATGCTAACACATTTCTCCAAGCTTAACTGTGTGTTGATTCAACATGCTTGTTGCTTATGTTGACTTCCTCCTAAATTACACAGTTAACTAAAGGACAGCAACAAATCGCTCAATCCCACATCACACCTAAATAAAATTTACCTCATCAATTTTCCTAAGAAAAGCTTGAAATTGCCTGAGAATTTAAGTAATGCATGGCATTTTACATAAACAAATTTATGTTTCTTATATATTTTAAAACTTTCCAAGCAAACCAGTTTGTTTTTTGTTAAAATATGTTGCATACAGAAATAATATTTGAAGTACGTTTTTCACTCCTCTTTCCCCGCATAGAAAAATACAGAAATAAAAAAAGTACATTCTGATAATCTAGGGAAAATAAAACAACATACAACTGAATGACAATTTAAAAACAACTAGATTTATTTCAATAAACTCTAAACATAATCACAAATGTAAGAGGACAATAGCAAATTCAAGTTTGCATGTGATAAATATATTCACTTGTCCGTTATTGAAGAAGTCCTTTGTCTCATGGCCACATTTCATGGCCTTATACTGATTCCAGACAGTTTCCTTCGAAGCTATTCCTCAGCAATTGATCAAAATTCAAGTAACTGTAAAACCATGAAATACTTTGATTGGAGCATAATGAAAAGCACACTCTGGACCCAAGACAGCTAGCACTATGTAAACGAGGAGCCATTAATTATACTGGCTAAAATGTGTAGATTAGATTATGTATTAGACTGGGAAGGATTTTTTTAGAAGAAGTAATTTAATTTACAAATACTTAAGAACTTGCAAGTTAAAACAAAGCCGCAAGATTTAGTGGTATTGGCAATGTCCACTTCCAGATCTCCCTCGCATATAAATGGTTAGAGTAGGTAAGGACAAAGATAATACCCTAAGCTCAGGTGCTCTAACTTAGTTTCTCTCACGACTCTGACCCTGATTCAAATTTATGCTTTGATACTTACTGTCTATGCAAAGTTGGACAAGTTCCTTAAAAACCTCTGAAATGCCTTTTCTTTCACATAATGGCAAGATGCCGGATTCCCAGGTGTTTTTTTGTTTGTTTGTTTGTTTTTGTTTCGTTTTGGTTTTTGGGGATAGTACTGGCTAATGCATTTTAAATGACTAATAAAGTATCTAATAACAGCTATGGGTTTTAAAACTTATTACTAGCAGTAGAAATGTAGCATATAGCAGTCACACATTTAACATATGCAAATACTCATTGCTGTACCTAATAATTTAGACTTTAAATTCATATGAGAAGGTTCAGTTGTGAAGTTAAAGTTTAGGAAAGAAAAAATGGCAGTCTTTGTTTTTATTTTTTGGTCAATAAGATTTGAAAATAAATTAAAATGTTTAAGCATTTAATTTACTGATAAATTTTTTAGATATACGTAGTGATCACACTCATCCTAGGGCTGAAAATAAGAATTGAAACGGTAACAAAGCAATAAATTGTTTGTCGAAGTGAGGGCTTACAAGCTTGATTAAATGCTCAAGTGTGCCTCCCATTAAAACAGTACAATCTGCGGAGGAGGGCAGGGAGCTCCCTGGCGGACTCTACCTATACTCAGTGCACGTTGGCGTCCGTGCACAGACCTAGGCTCGGCCTCCTGAGAGTTTAGGAAGACAAGCAGGATCTGAGGGTTAGGGCACCTCTTTTGGGAAGAACAAATGAAAATAAGTGATCTTTCCAATTAATATGGGCTGGAGTTCTTCCTCATATATATATATATATATATATATATATATATATGTATATATATATATATATTTTTTTTTTTTTTTAATCAGTGCCCTCAACATATGGACTTTACTATGGATGAGAATTTAGCATGATACTATCTATTCCCAAATAAGAAAACCAGCAATAATGCGACCCAGAAAGTAGGGAGTTGCCATATCAGATAGGCTCAGGTTTATAATTTTGTCACATTGAAAATTGTGACAAAACTTCCACCTGGCTGCTTAATCTAAAGGTTGTCTTCTTATTTCACTGTGGTGAGGGAGGCAACACAATAATAATGAAACACTTAAAAAAAGTGACACAAAAGCAGCACATGAACTCAGTGGTTAAGCCACTGCAACCCTCTGGTGCTAGAAATTGAAAATGAACTTGTCTTAGCTTAGGCAGCACTTAATTCACCCTACACTTACAGAGAAATGTTCATCATTTTTATTCATTCATGCTGATCAACAGAGAGATAAATGAGATTACATAGGCTCTTTTACTAAATTCAGATAATAAACATTAACTAATTAACTCATCAGTGGAAATAACCCATAGAGATTATCAAGATTGCAAGGATGACAAATTAGCAGCAACAGAAAAGAAACATGTCCCTCTTTCTGTTCAGGTCATTTGCTTATCTTGCCTACATAAGAGGGATGCTTGGCAGGACTTTATCTGACAGCTACTAATTAATACTTATTGAATTCACCCTGAATGTATCACTTTGCATCAAACTGCCAATCAATATTTTACTTAAACTATTTATAAAATGAAATATACTACTCTCCTTGACATGCAATTCATACTTTGTTATTTTAGATGATTCTGTTTATCCTCATTCCAAATTCCAAATATCAATTTCCACTTAACTCACAGTAGAATTATCTGTGCTCATTCACTTCTGCTTTATTATTTACAATGAAATATGTGAAGTAAATTAAAAGTCCCCTTTGCATCTTATTTTAAAATTTGATATATGCTCAGAGTTCGTTCATAAAAATAGTGCCATTTGTCTAATTTTTACAAACATGATATTATGCCTTGAAAAACTTGTAGAAATGAATGGAATACTACAGACTGATACATAGAAACATTTTGGTGATATGATAATATTCAGTGGTGGAATATGAGAAAAACTTGTGAATATACACACTTCAGAGTTGTTTTCTACATCAGAAACATGCAAAGCGTTTGAGCATACAGATTTCCTCTCTCTTTCAAAGAGCAAGCACTTCTTTCAATGATAAAAGAATAAAAAGTGCAATTAAAACACAGGTCTACAGCTTAAAAGTGGAGCATGGGTGAAACAATTCCTGTATGCAAGCACAATTCCCAACAGCAAAACCCATGGTACTCAGCTGTTGTTTTTGTAGGGATCATACATTCTGCCCTCAACCAAATGTTCAGGGTTTGGTTCAGAGACATGATTATTCCACTCATTATGTGTCAAAGGTGTTAGGATGTTTTTTTCATATATTTGGGGAAAACATGATGTTGTTAAAGAAGGCCTTGTTTCAGTGATCAGGTAAGAATTGAGATTGAAAGCTTTAGCCATGACACAGTCTTCAGGCTTTTTCATTTGTGGTACCTAGCAAGATGTGCCAGTAGAAAACAGGACTTGACAACTGATTTACTGTACAACTTCCTAGAAGGAGATCTTTTCAATCTACTGTGAAATAACATAATACATTCTGTACTACCATTATTTACATTTATAGATTTAGCGATCTATGGTACACTGAAGGACAGTTAAGTATTAGATAATTAAACTGATTATTTTACTATACAAACGAAATATATTCATGAATCTACTTGTAGCGTTATTTTAAAATGCAGTTTCTACTCTCAAATAATAAATGTGAGTGCATCAGAGTAGTCAGAAATACTTACTTGCCTCTGCTGCCAGTTATGGCCTATCCAGGAGAGGTTCTGTGATATGTAATGCTCCACTTCGCAGTTCAATAGATATATTTTCTAATGGCAAATTAAATTTGAAGGGGCCTGGCAGGATGGCTCAGTGGTCTAAAGCGCCTGCTTAGGAAAGCTTAAGTAGCTGCAGGGACCATGGTTGGATCCCCGGCACCACATGCTGCGCCAGCCCTGCCCTCAGGGCAGGCTGAGCCGGGCATAAAAATAAACAAACAAACAAACAAACAGACAAACAAAAGTTCTGAAACAAGAAAAAAATAAAATAAATAAAATTCTAAAAAAATTAAACTTGAAGTCTCATTTTTCTAGGTAAACATATGAGCTAATAGATATTAAAGAAGAGAAATGTGGCTTGATGAATGATCTTATAACAAGTTGTTTTATCAAAAACAAAAAAAAAGCAAAAGAAAAATCCAACAAAAACACTAATTCTCTCTTTTAGTGCCTAAACAAGTTTTGTGTGGATGTATTATGCTGTGTCAAGAACACAGTCTTTGAATATCAACGTTAAACCATGGGCTTGCAGCACAAAAATAATAGGTTAAAATCAAGGTCCAGTCCTAACTCACTTCTTCTCAAGTGAAAGGCCTGAAGGCCTTCCATATGGAATATGACGTCTTAATGGAAGCCTGGAAAGTGTGGAAGGGGCGTGCACTTGGCAGAAGCCATGTTCTAGTTTGAGGCCTCTCTTCTGTGCAGCATGCAGGCATTTCAGGAGGAGGATAAATAGGTGAGATAATGCAATGTTTCAGAGAAATATTCATGTCCTCACCATATTCTATGCTTTAGTGTTCACTGGAAATTAGAGTTAAGACCTTTCACCAATTATATCTATACATATAATCACTATATACAAGTACACATAGATAACTATGAAGAGTAACTTTGTAGCACCAGCAGAAGTGTCCTCTTATTTCAAGAAGGTATAATTTATCACATACTGAGATTTTAAATATCAGAGTATGTTTCTATATTTTTTTTAATTTTAGGCATTAAAAAAATCACCCAATGGAGAATATAAGTCAGGTATTGATACAAGTTTAATAATAAAAGAAACAATTATTACTTTATTTAACA
>PVJA010027228.1:0-28823 GCA_004027025.1 Myocastor coypus
ATAGGGAGGTGGGTCATGCCCACACACTGCACTCTATAGAATGATTGTGAGGACAATATGCAATATGTCAACTTTCAAAGAAAAAAAGGGGGAAAAGAAAAAAAAAAAATGTGGATTTAGAAAGGTTAATGTTTAGTTGTTTGATCAATCTTATATACCTATATGTATTAATCTAAACTGATCCGATGATGAAAATATGGAATATAACCATTGTTAAATTTAAACAATAAAAGAATTGGAAAAAAAAAAAAAAAGAAATTATTGAAATGCACATTCTAATCTTCTTTGCATGAGTTCAGTACCTTACATGTAAGATAGCAGACTACTGCTGGGAGAAAAGCACCAAGTACCCTCACAGGCAAATGATTAGAAATTGCCTACTCAGAGATGCATTTTATGTGCATGGCTTCTAGCCAAGGTTTAAAATCATCACTGCTATACTGGGTTATGGATAGAGAAAGTACAGTCTTTATGTCTCTATTTGAACAATTTTTTGTTTTTTTTTTGTCTTTTTGAGACAGGGTCTCACTATGCAGTTCTGGCTGGCCTTGAGCTCACTTTTGTAGCCCAGGCTGGTCTCGAACTCACACCAAGCCTCCTGCCTCAGCCTCCTGCCTCAGCCTCCCGAGTGCTGGGATTACAGGCATGTGCCACCACGCCCAGCTAAACAGTTTTTTTTGTTGTTGTTGTTGAATTTATTTTTTTATTTTTTATTTTTTGAATAGTCGTAATACCTATTTTCCTCAAAAAAAATCTTTCATTTAGCATGGATAACCCCTTTTTCAATTCATTTCCATTCAAATATATAATATTTGACATTTAAGTAGAATAGCATGGCGGGGGTAGCTCAGTAATACAATACTTACCTAGCATGCCTAAGGCCCTGGGTTAGAACCCCTAGCACCACACATACAGGAAAGACAAATGCACTATATAGTCATGAATAAGGATTCAAATTTGGCACCCAACTGTCCAGAGTAATATTTGCCATGAAATGATACTAGGGAGCACAACAATCTAACTTCTATTTAACTGTGTGTATAACTACTTGATAAATTTTATGTCTTCTCACCATTACATTGTCAAATAGTGATACCTGGCACATAGTAGGTGTACTTTAAGTAGTTTTTCAAAATGAAAGTTATACCATAGTAATTTTGACCAGCTATGTAAATTATAAAGAGAAAACTGCAAAAAAAAAAAAAAAAAAAAAAAAAAAAAAAAAAAAAAAAAAAAAAAAAAAAAAAAAAAAAAAAAAAAAAAAAAAAAAAAAAAAAAAAAAAAAAAAAAAAAAAAAAAAAAAAAAATCACAGAAAGAACTACATTGCCTTACAGTCTTTTTTTTTTTTTTTTAAAGAATTTTTAAATTTTATTTATTATTTTTATTCTTGTTTCAGAACCTTTGTTTGTTTATTCACTCATTTTTATGGCCGGCTCAGCCCACCCTGAGGGCAGGGCTGGCACAGCATGTGGTGCTGGGGATTGAACCGTGGTCCCTGAAGCTGCCCAAGCTTCCCCAAGCAGGCGCTTTAGACCACTGAGCCATCCCACCAGGCCCTGCCTTATAGTCTTTTAAGGCTTCTAAAAAGCTGGATTCTTTAAAAGTCTACGGATAACTGAATTATTTCTAAGAGCTATTTTACATGTATATCAAACAGTGTCCCTAGTGATGGTGGCAAATTGGCAAACTAAAGGACAATTCCAAATATTTTAATATCCTGAGTATATAGCACTCTGGCCAGTTCACTCCCAGACCCACATTTAGGATAAACACATTCATACTCAACACTGAATGATTATTTATTGTTCAGGTTTAAAAGGTTTCAAATGTGCAAGGTAAATAAACTATTCTCAGAATCACTGTAGAATAGAATACATAAATATAGAGTCCTTTACAGGATACAAAAATTCTAATGTCACTGAAAACAAAGAACATTCAAGAAAGGTAAGCAAATCAGACCACCTTGTAAAGAATACGCTAACTAAGATGAATCAGGACAAACTCCTTGAACATCTGGGTGAAACTTCTTCTCCATGCCTCCTAGCTGCCTAGCCTTCCTTTTCTGTGCTGAGTTGTTTATTTCAAAGTTACTGGCTTCTGGTAAATTACCAAGCACTTCTTCCTCATCAGCCTAAAAAAGAGGGTGAGATACACAAGATTTATGCAAATACTATTGGAGAAAGATAAAGCTCTCTAATTTTATTTCTAGATTCTTTTGTTACAAGATTTATATATTACACTGCATATACAATTCCTCCAAAAGCATCTTCCTCAATTTTTTGTGTTTTAATCATTCCTTTTGACAAGTAACAGATACAGCTTCTTAACTCATTCTGTCTTTTTGAGACAGGGTCTCGTTATGCAGCTGAGGTGGCCTTGAGCTCACTTTTGTAGCCCAGGCTGGTCTCGAACTTGCACTGATCCTCCTGCCTCAGCCTCCTGAGTGCTGGGATTACAGGCGTGCGCCACCACGCCCGGCTCTTAACTCATTCTGAAGAATGCTATAACTCACCAAGAGTCAGTAGGACTAATTTCCATGTGCTTGAAATTTATATTTTGCTAAATAAGGAAAGTTTGTCATCTTAAATCAGGGAAGTTTTTTTTTCCTTTTTTAGTGAATGGTTCATAATATAAGATTTCTCCTTCCTATTTTGGCAACAAGTCCCTATAGATAGGACTCTTTCTCACTGTTAAATAAGACAGTTTAGGAAAAAAGAATCTGACTCATCTTTCCTCTATCCCTGCTACCCCAAGAATATAAGATATGCTAGATGCTGCCTGCCCTCTAGTGTTGTCAACAGATGACAACTGTTAAAAAGATTTTATTGTGGCTGAACTACTAGGCTATTTTGCTGAATTAATTACTAGATAGCTATAGTAGGAAAAAAATACCATACTAGCCATTGAGGATACAGCACAAATCTGGCAAAATTTAATAAGCATTATTTACACATATATACTGCAGACGCACATAAACTTAATGAACTGAAAATAGTGGAAAATATCATACCCTCTGTTTTTGTCTTGCATACTTCTCTGTCCACTCCCTGGCATTCTTGAGAAAGACAGGCTTATTATATTTAAATTCTGAGGACTGAGATGAAATCAAAGAAAGAGTTAATAGGGAAAAAGGGATGTCCAATGCTAAGCTCTGCTGATACCACTATCCTCATGCACAGCATCGGGGAACAGTGAAAGTGACCTGTGTGCTGGAGTGGAAAGGGGGTTACTTACAATGTCAGCCATCAATGGATCATCAGGGTTGGGTTCTGCCATGAGCAGCTGAATAGAGGTCAACACAGCTGCGATGTTGAGGGCTGGCCTCCAGGCACCCTATACACAGAATAAAAACGTGACACTATAATTCAAATTGTATAGATGAAGAAAACAGGGGCTGGGGAGATAGCTCCGAGGCACAAGTGCCTGCTGGGCAAGTGCAAGGTCGTGAGTTCGAACCCCGGTCCCAAAAAAAAGAAAACAATGCCAGAGGCAACCCTTTATCTACCACTCACTTTTGGTGGCAATTTAAGGACATCTAGACAAATCCTTCCAGCAGAATCAATGTTTGGATGATAGATTGGAGTCAGAAATCGAATCTGTGGAGGTTCAAATGGGTACCTTTGGATGTAAAGAAGAAGACATCACTATTATTATCATTTCAATATTGTTTTTAGTATATTTTAAGTAGTTTCCTGGATATATATATATATATATATATATATATATATATATAACACATTAGGAAGATAGTATTTGGGAAGCAAATTTTTCCCCACCAAAATTATTATAAAAATTTACAAATGCTCAGAAGAGTTGAAATATAGTATGAAAACAATGCTGGCAAGATGGCTCAGTGGTCTAAAGCACCTGCTTAGGCAAGCTTAGGCAACCACAGGGACTGTGGTTCCATCTCTAACATAATAACTCAGGCCCCTGAGCTGGCTCAGAGGTCTAAAGCTCCTGGGAAGGTGGAAAAGTTCTACAGATAGATGAAGTGACGGTTACACAACAATATGAAATATACACAAAGTGGCTAAAATGCTGACATGGCATGTACGCCTGTAATCTTAGTACTTGGGAAATTGAGGCAAGATTGTAACTTTGAGGCCAGCATGGACTATACAAAATCCTGTTTCTAACAATAGGCTAAAATGGAGAACTGTTATGTATATGCTGCCACAATTTAAGACAGGAAGGGAAAACTGATTCATGATGCAGCCCATTATCTTAAAGAAGGAAATTGAACTCTAGAGAGAAAATAACTTGCCAAATTAAATGAGAAGAAACATATGCTGGGTGTGGTGGCACACACCTGTAATCTCACACTTGGGAGGCTGAAGCAGGAGGATCAGTGTGAGTTTGAGACCAGCCTGGGCTACAAAAGTGAGCTCAAGGCCAGTCTGAACTGCATAGTGAGACTCTGTCTTAAAAAGACAAAAGTAAATTAATTAATTAATTAATTAATTAGAAGCAGGATTAATATGCAGATCCTTTAACCATTGCATTTAATCCTTACACACCAGTGTTCTGTCTTCTGATGACTAGGCTATACCATGTAGATCTAGCATCTAATTCACACTAACCTTTCAGGAATGATAACTTCTAGTTTGAAAATGCCTTTCTCATAAGGTGTGTTGGCTCCACCTAATATTTCTTAAAAGAAAAAAAAATGAAAGAAAAAGTTAAAAGGGAATCAGATGATCAGAATTAATAAATTCTATGATACTAACAGAGCAACTAGACCTATGGCAATAATTCTGCTCAGAGATTTAGTAAGTCTTTATGCAATATGCTAAAGATTGATGGTGTCAAAGAACAAAAGATCTAAATTGGAGTTGTGCTGAATGTGCTGGCACATGTCTATAATTTTAGCCACTTAGGAGATTGAAGCAAAAGGATTATAAGTTCAAGGCCAGACTCGACTATATAGTGAGACTTTGTCTCAAACAAAACTAAATATTTTTCAAAAATCAAATGAAATATAATTTGCAAAGATCATATAAAACCTGCATATTTGTTTGGACTATTGTACTCTGACCAATTATGCTTCCACCGGACTAGATAGCTATTTCAGATGGTCATCTGATATAAGCAGTACTGCTGAGCTAATGCCCAATCTTGATTATAAGTCAGCAAAAGTAAAACAAAAAGTTAAAAAAAAAAAAAAGGGAATGTCAAGTAAACCTTTTATTAACTTAAATGAATTAAGGAAGAAAGACGGTAGAGCACTCTGACCTGTTATCTGTTCCCTACATTAGAAGAATATATAAATGTTTGAATGCTTCCATAGGATCATGATTCTCATCTAGTCATGATGTGATACTTACGAGCTCGCAGGTCATCCATCTGGTCCTTTTCTTGCCAGCATGTGATGCCTGGAGGTGGCTCTGTAGCTAACATTTGCAGCTCTCTCTTCAGACGTGAAGCTTTCTGCATGATTGCTAAGTGAAGGAGAACCACTCCACACCAAGGACTGCTTGAGATGTACGAGGGGAGAAAACAGAACCATGAAATAGCCACAGTGGTGTACACCTGTAATTCCTGTACTCAGGAGACTAAGGCAGAAAGAAAGATCAGTGGAAATTTGAGGCTAGCCTGGGCTACATAATGAGTTAAAGACCAGCATGTAAGCCGGGCGTGGTGGTACACACCTGTAATCCCAGCACTTGGGAGGCTGAGGCAGGAGGATCAGTGTGAGTTCAAGACCAGCCTGGGCTACAAAAGTGAGCTCTTCAAGGCCAGCTTGAATTGCATAGTGAGATCCTGTCTCAAAAAGAAAAAAAAAAAAAAAGACCAGCATGTACTACATAGTAAGAAATAAGTAAGAAAAAAGAATTAAAAAGTATAGCATGTGCAAGGCTCATCAATCCCTAGCACTAAAAAACAAAACCAAGGTTCACTGATAAATGATAAACACATGAGGTCAGGACTTGGGTCTGATTTTATTCACCAAGGTATCTTTAGCAACTCTGGCATAGTAAAGGACTTGACATAAATTAGCTAAGATAAGAAGTCTACAGGGGCCAGGGAGATAGGTCCATGGCACAAGTGCTTGCCTGGTAAGTGCAAGGTTGTGAGTTCAAACCCAGATCCCGCAAATAAATAAATAAATAGTCTTTCTGAACATAAGTAAATGCTTACTTTATTTAAAAAAAAAAAAAAAAAAAAAGCCGGGCATGGTGGCTCATGCACTTGGGAGGCTGAGGCAGGAGGATTGTTGCGAGTAAAAAAGTCTACATATACTTTGGGAGAGCAAGAATGACAGAGATGGTGAGTACTCTGAGATACTTACAATCTAATGCTTAAATGCTTGAAGTTCCTCATGTGCTGTGGATTTCATATCTTTCTAATTGAGGGAACCTACTCTTTCAATTAGTACATCTTTATTATTTCTAATCCTTGCTCCTTAGTCATTAACATTCACATATGCTCAAAGTCTCTCTCATCTAAAATAAAATCCACTCACACAGGTTCTTAATACCATTCTTGTTCTAGTTTTCTCTCTAGCAGCTACCCAGGGATATCACTACTTTTATGTGTATTACATATATCTCCATTTGGAGCTTATTTTTGCATGTTTATTCGTGGTGACATTTGATGAGGACACTCAATAATACTTCCATTTTTTTCTGTGTGCCAAATTTAAAGATATTTTTGCATAGTTTAAAAAAGATAATTTTGATTTTCATATTTAAATCTAAAATCCAACAGAAATTATTGATTTTTGTGTATAGTGTGGTGAAAGTCTAACTTAAAATGTGTTTCAAAACAAGTAACTTCCCCAGTATAATTTATTGAAAAAGTTCATCTTTTCTCTGATACTATCATAAATTAAGAATCTATATACACATATATTTTGTTTTGGGACTATTCAATTTATTCCATTGGTCACCTGGATTATCTTTCATTCAATACCTTTGTTTTAACTCCTACTGGTTATTTGTCATTTTTAAATGGTTTCCAGCTTTACTAACATGTAACTAACAAACATTGTATATACGGTGTTTAAGGTGTATAACAGATGTTTGACTACAGCTTATTAGCCTTGTTCTTATTTTATAGGAATGTTTAGTTACTCTTGGACTTCTGTCCTTTCATATAAATTTTACAAACAATTCAGAAGGGCTCACAAATACATGCATACACATACAGCCCTCCCACAGATCAACTTGGAGAAATGATATATTTATAATACTGAGTCCTAAGATATATGAACATGACACATCTTTCTTTTTTTATGCTTTGCAAAGGTTTTATAATTTTCTGTATAAAGCTATACATAATGCTTGTAAGATTTATTCATAAATATATTTTTAAGTCAGATGCAATAGTACACATTTGTATGCCAGCACTCTGGCAGACTGAGGCAGGAGAATCATAAATTCAAGCCCAACCTGGGAAATTTAGTGAGGTTTCATCTCAAAATAAAAAATAAAAAGAGGGGAGGATGAGACTGTAACTCAATGCAAAGGCTCCAAGTTGAATCCCTAGTAACCCTCCCCCCCCTACTGCGTGTGTGTTTGTCTTTTGGTACCAGGAATTGAACTCAGGACCTTGTGCTTACCAGGCTGGAGCTGTACCACTAGGCTATATCCCTGGCCTCTACTGTGTATTTTTACTCTCCCTTCCCCCTACTAGGGATGAAACTTTGGACCTTGCACTTGCCAGGGAGGTGCTTGTGCAAGGCCCATCTACTGTGCATTTTTAAAACTCAATTTTCTACATATTTCTTACTGCTATATGAAAACATCATTAAATTTTTCATTTTGACACGGCCTCACTAAGTTCCCAATCCTACCTCAAACTTCTTATAGCATACCCATGCCCAGCTATAACAGAATTGATTGTTAACTAAAACCTCATAATGCTAATGCTGAATCTATTTGGGAATAGAAAGTGGGATAGCAATTCTAATAGCCTGTCATATCAACTATATGTAATTACTTTATTCTTCCCTTGTAATCCTTTTCCTGTCTTCTCTCTTGGTGATAACTTCTAAAGGGTTGGTATTCTTGCCTGATTTCTAACCTAAAGAGAAAGTGTCTAACACCGCACTTAAGAGTAACATTACCCTGTAATCTATCAAATCATATACTCTAAATTTATGTAGCTTATTGTATGCCAATTATATCTCAATAAACACACTAAAAATTTATCTTGAGTAAAAAGTTAATCAATGCTTCAGAGATGGGAATGTGCAGGAAGTGAAGTTATTTATTATTTAGTTTTTTTTAGCGAGTGAATAGTTTTAAGGAGGGTTTTAAAGCAGAAAAATAGAAGCCTTAGGTATGCTAAATATTGAAACACTGAACTTCTCAAATGCTTAAATCTGAAAATAAAACCATATATACACTCTATAGATATAGAACCCAGCCTGAGCAACTTAGGCTTAGTGAGACTTTTTCAAAATGAAAAAAAAAAAAAAAAAAAGGACCTAGGGATAATAAGGCCCTGGGTTCAAACTTCAGTAGCATTGGGGCTTGCCGTATGGCTCAGTTTAAAGCACTGATTGGGCAAATGCAGTCAGATGTGTGGGACTGCGATTTCATATCCAGTGCCATAAGCTGCACCAGACCTGCCCTTAAGGCAGCCTGAATTAGAAAAAAAAAAAAAAATCCATAATACTATATGCACCAACAGGTAATAACTGGTCTCTTATACCAGACAGATCTTTACAGATGAGTTTGTCTTTCTCTCTCTCTGACTAGGTGAGTAGTGCCTGGCTTAAAGTTTTTAAGAAAATGGTGAGATCAAGTGGAGAAGTTAAGAATAAGTCACCTTTTAAAGCAAGACCTCACATGAACATATAGTCTAGATATGGTCACCACATTTTGGGATCTGGTTCTCAGCAGAAAAACTAGATTCTATGAGGCTTAGATGTACTAATTTATGCCAACCTAGTCACAAACTCTTCAACTATCCAGAAGCCAATTAATTTGTAAAAACTACAGTTGGATAGTTGTAATTTATGATCATTATCCATTTGATCCATCTATTTTAAGGTATGTTCAAAGGAGACTGTGTATTGGACGGATAAAGACATTACTGAATCCTGGTGTGAAGATTAATTTTAGTCCTTTGGTTGTCTTTTGTTCCCAGTAGACTGAAACCAGGGGATGCTGATCTCCATACCCAGCTCTTTTTTATTTTTAGACAGAGTTTCACTAAGTTGTCCAGATTGGTCACAAACTCATGATTCTCTTTAAACAATGGATTTCCAAGTCCTCACTACCTTTTCATAGCACTGGGCATGGAAGCCACATGCTAAACACATGTTTCATTATGGTACTACACATCCAGCCCCCTTTAAGACCACCATCTTGGGGCAAGTTACTTGATAATCAACCTTACCTTTAATACACAGATTCTTACGACTTTCTCCACAGGCAGATACTGACAATCAATTAAAACTGCCCACAGGCATGACCTGTACCTTATATAGAATGAGAACAGTGGAAATGGATGGTAAAGGAATTAGAACAGACCAAGAGGGGATGGGAAGACATAGCTCAGTAGAATAAGCTCTTCCCTGGCAAGTGCACAGGCCTGAGTTCAATCCTGGTTCAGTTAAAAAAAGAAAAAAAAGAACAAATCCAGAACAAGACAATATCTCTTGAGGCAACCCAACTCCAGTCTCATTATATTAACAGAAACTGGTACCTGTCACTAGCTGACTTAAAATTCCATCACTGCTGATTTTCTGTGCATAAAGGTTCTTCTAATCTAATTCCAATCTATGTTTGCAGCTTTAGATCCAGTAATTACTTCCTACAAACATACGTTTCAGCTATCCTGACCTACATCCTCATAGAAATTTCATCACACCTGTAGATGAGCACGCATCTGATTACAATTTCTTCCCCTTCGCCTTAAAGCTTCTCAATCTTACACCTTTCAAATGTCACCCTCTCTACTACTTTCACGTCAGTTTGTATCCTGTGTTGGAATTAACTCATCTCATTAGGAAGGACTGTTAATGGCAGGTCCCAAGTTTTCAAAAAGTACTTTCTGGCCAGACAGGGGGAGTCAGGGACAAGCCTGTAGGATCCGTACTCTGAAAGGCTGAGGCAGGATAACTGCAAGCCCAGCTGGGGCAACTTGGTGAGATCCAAGTCTCAAAAACAACAAAAACACAATTCGTATTCAAACTTGTAGTAAGTTTACTAAATTAATAGTGACCAAGACGCATATCCCGCGGCGAGGAAAGGGGAGTTAGGTGCCTCTTTTCCTTTGGGCGGATCTCTCGGGCTGGACTGGAGAGACCTATCACAAATTCGTTACGAAGACGAACCAGCGGCTTTTCGGATTCTCCTCTCAGGAGAGGAAAACGCCCATGTTAGGCAGAGACAGGAAGGCTTATCCCAAGAACCACTGTGACCGCCTCCGGGATAGCTTTCTGAGGAAGAAAGACAGGGAAAGTCGTCTTACCTGCGACACCTCAGTTCACAAGACAGCGTAAGAACCCGCGTGAGTCCGGACGGTTGGCGTGGTCCCGCCTCCTGCCTCGCAACGATTGTGATTGGACCGCTGCAATATTCCTCCTCCCCCAATGAGGAGGAACACTCAGCTATTGGCTAGTCTTCTGAGGCTGCTTCCGCTCAATTTGGAATGCGTGCCCTGGGCGCCGCCGCTCAAATTCCCGTCCGGGGATATTCTTGCGGCGCAGACGCTCTCAGGCAGTGCCTCCGCCGTAAGTCCTGGCTAGACCTTAGCGGTCCCCGGCTGCGCACCTGCGCGTTCTTAGTTACTGAGGCAGCCCTCTTAGTCAGAATGGAAGGAGGAGCTCGGTTGCCTTAGCTATAGACAGAAACTTCTGGTTAAGAAAGTACCACTCTTTTAAAGTTGGAAAACTGTCTAGAAGTCACCTGGGAGCCGGGCGTGGTGGCGCACGCCTGTAATCCCAGCAATCGGTAGGCTAAGGCAGGAGGATCGGTGCGAGTTCAAGACCAGCCTGGGCTACACAAAAGCGAGCTCAAGGCCAGCCTGAACTGCATAACGAGACCCTGTCTCAAAAAGACAAAAAAAAAAAAAAGTCATCTGTTCCAGGTCTGGACTCGTGGTTCAGAGAAAGAAAGCACGCTTACGTATGTGAGCACCAGGCCAAAAAAAAGTCTTTTCTGTTCCAGTCTTTCACCCAAAGCGGTCCTCTTGCCTCAGTCTCAGGAGTGCTGGTATTACAGGCATGCACAGCCATGCCTAGCTGTTGGTTCATATTTTACTGTTGTCTGACATTTCATCCCGTCCAGTGTCTTTTACTTTCTTCCTACCTTAACAGTACTTGTCTCTCAATTACAGAGATGTTTTCAGAACTGAAATCGATTTCTTTCCTGGTGGTTCTGAAAAACATCTTTTAAATGTAAAAGGAAAGACACAAATTGTGTTTGGTGGAAAGTAATCTTCACAAAACTAGTATCTGATAATATCGAAGGGAAAATGAAAAACAAAGTAAAAGGAGAGAGAGAAGGGGGAGGCAAGAACAAGGGAGAAAAGAGAAGAAAAGGAAAGGGAAGGCTCAGGCCAAGTATACATTTTCTGTTTGTCCACCAGAGGGAGGTATGTTAACTGGTGAAAATAGAGACCAGAAGAAAAGATTATAACTGTCTACAGGTGTTACTTTTTAAAATAAACTATTTTATTATTGTAACTTATTTTTTTTGAACTTCATTTATTTATTTATGTTATGGCCCCCTCAGCCTGCCCTGGGGGTGGGGCTGGCACAGCATGTGGTGCCGGGGGTTGAACCTTGGTTCCTTCGGATGCCTAAGGTTGCCTAAGAAGGGGCTTTAGACCGCTGAGCTATCTCACCAGCCCATCACAACTAATTTTATACTGCATATATGAAGAATCATTATTATTGTTATTACTTTTGATGGTACTAGGGATTAAACTCAGGACCTTGTGCTTTCCAGGCAAGCACTTACTCCACTAAACTATCTTTCCAGGCCCGTGGAGAATTATTATTTTGCAAACCTTGTTTGCTTTATGAAATGGCTTTGTACATTTCAAAGTACAAAAAACATTTTTAAATGTTTATTGGTCAAGATTTACTAACTTGCATGTGAGAATATTTTCTTCACTACTTTACTATCCCACCTGCTTAATAAGATGACTATATAAGTTTATTTTTAAAGAGTTCTGGTTAGGGGAAGATATTTTAGGAAAAACTTAATATGATGCTACTTTTATAAAATTAAATGCTTGCTAAGAATTAAATTCAGGGCCTTAGCAATGAACTATCTCCCCAGACATTTCTAAAAATTTTTATTTTGAGACAAGTTCTCACTAAGTTATAGGTTGCTCAAAACTTGGAAATCTCTTGCCTTAGTATCTCACAGCACTGGGATTACAGATGTGTGCCATCCTGAAAGGCTACATGAATTTAATTTTGAAGGCAACTTCAAATTATTAGATAGAATGATATCCTTGTGGCTTAATTTTTTGGCTAGTTCAGTTAGATTATAACGGTTAGGATGTTTAGTAATTGCAGCTGAAGGATATATTTCTTGTCTTCCAGACATGTATGGACTTAAATTATCCAAGGAGTTTAACTATTTACATTTTTCTGTAAAGTCTCCAAATGGGGTTTTATACTGTTACCACCATAGGGGAAAAAATGGTAGAAGAAAGAAAGCAGATACAATAGGAAGTATTTTCCGCTTCCTAAAACTTAGTATTGAGACTGAATTCTTCTTGTTAAAATTTAAACTCATGCTTCTTGGAAAAGTAACAATTTAATTTGGATTTGGCCAATTTTGACTTATTTATACAACATGAACCAGATATTCTTGTTTCTGAATGCAAAAATAATACTGTACAGTACTACCAAATGAAGAGTGGTATCATTAGTTACTGAAATTTTATCCTGTTTAAAAAGATCCTCACTAGAAGTTACAAATATATATATATATATATATATAATGTATGAAGTTACAAATATATATATATTATATACATATATATATATATATATATATATTGTAATGGTTAACTGAATTTTGTGCTTTAACTGTGGAAAATTATTTTAAGAAACCTTGTGCTTCCTGTTATCTAAGGAATGAGCTCTCACTCCCTGCTCAAGGCTGTTTAGCAGTGAATAACTATTTTTTGTGAAGGCAGTGAGGTGAAATAAACTCCCTAACCATCTCCTGTAAACATAGCTTAAGATATGTCTTACAAAAATATGTACTTGTTGGGGCCCGGCGGGATGGCTCAGTGGTCTAAAGCACCTGCTTGGGAAAGCTTGGGCGGCTTCAGGGACCGCGGTTCGATCCCCAGCACCACATGGCTGAGCCGGCCATAAAAATGAGTGAATAAACAAACAAAGGTTCTGAAACAAGAAAAATAAATAAATAAATATGCACTTATTAATAAACTGGAAAAGACCCCTTAGTTACAAACAGTTTGCAGCTGTGTCAAATAAATGTAGTTTTCTGTTCTATGCTAGATAATAATTTGCTTACTAAACAGCATGGGATTCCTGTGCTACCTGTGTTCCTCGGTGCTCAGTCTTCTCCTGTGTGAGAGCTGGCTGACGACCCTGAGCTCTAGTCAAATTTTATTTTTAAAAATTTCTATTTATTTATTTATTAGGGAAGGATCTACAGGCTGTTCAGGGTCTCACTACTAGATTGGACTCATAGTAGTCCACCTGTTTATAGCCTTCCAAGAGCTGGGATTACAGGTGTGTGCCACCACACCCAGCCTCAATTGCCCTCTCAGCAGCCCAAGGCATTGAACCCCCAGCCCCTGTGCCTGCTTGCAGGTGCTTTAATCCACTGAACTATTTGGCCAACCCTTTTATTCAAATTTTAATTTGATTTTTGATCAGTTCCTATATTGAGTGACCCATAATATATATGAAAATAGTATTAAACTGATGCAGGAAGATTATGAACAGGGCTAAGCTTACAGCTAAGTGTTCCTTTATATACTTTAGGTATATTTGGGACCTTGTGTGCAATTTTGATTATCAAGAAATTGAATTGTAAGAAAAGTTTCCATATTGACAATTTAGAAAGTAATCTTGAAGGGCTGGGGTAATAGCTCAGTAGAATAAGCACTTGCCTGGCAAGCATAAGGTCCTGAGTTCAATCCCTGGTGCCACACACACAAAAAAAATAATAATAAAAAAGTAAAGAAAGAAAGTAATCATGAGACACAAAGTCTGTGGTAACTGTAGATTCATGAATAAGTGAAAATATGTTATATAAATTATTATTTAATGCACATTATTATTATTTTTTGCACATTATTATATAGTATATAAGATACTGAAAGATAATACTGGGGCCGGGGAGAAAGCTCCATGGCACAAGTGCCTGCCTGGCAAGTGAGTTAAAAAAATAGTTATAAGGTATTCAAGAATACCCAACTTAAATCATATGGCAGATATGCATACTATTATTAGACTGATATTTCATATTTTCATTCATTTGTTGATTCATTTCTTTTTAAAACTTTATTTATTTGATACAGGGTCTTGCTGTACAGTTCAGACTTCTAGTGATCTTCCTGTCTAAGCCTACCCAGTGCTGAGATTACAGGCTGGTTTTAGTGGCCAGCATAATGCACCCTGGGTTCCAGGGCCAGCATGACTTGCAGTACTGGGAACCAAACCTAGGTCCTAAGTGCTTGGATTGCCAAACTATCTCTTCAGCCCCCATTTATTTTTTTTAGTGCATGATCCCCAGTAGTACATTTCAGGGAAAACTGAAGAACAAGTGTTGTTTCCATTAAACAATATAATAAAGTTTGCTTTTGCAATTTTCCTATTATTATTATTATTATTATTATTATTATTATTATTTGTGGAACCAGGGATCCTACTCAGGACCTTGCACTTGCCAGGCAGGCACTTGTGCCCCTGAGCTATCCCCCTGGCTCCACTCCAATTATTTTTCCATATAAAAAAATCAAACACATTTTCTTTCATTATGGATAGCACATTTATTTATATTTTGTCCAGAGTTAAGGCCCTTGATGGTATAATTATTAAATCAAATCAGATACACATAGTTTTTACAACTAAATTTATATTAAATGTAAAAACATTTCATTTGCTTCCCTAGGAGTCTGGGATGTTCCATAGTTTTCTTTCCGTGCACTTGATGAAAGGATCATAGATTAAAAACATTAATTCTGTGTCATAATAAGTTAAGATCCTTGAAAAGCATAGAGGAGGAAGAGGGGAAAAGAAAGAAAATTCATGTTTGTTGCTAGCTGATTTATGCCAGGAATAACACTAGGCGTTCTTCCACTTATCACAGTTGATCTACATGACTACCCTATAAAGTATTATTCTTATATTACTCAGAAGAACTAGGTCATTAGGAAGTCAAGTAATTTGTCTACAGATGTGTTTAATTTGAGCTTAAGTTTTTTTCCATCTTGGAAGAATGAATGCATTCTTTCCGACAAATTTTTTTCGGACCTAGAGTAAAATTATGTTCAATGTTATTTATGTAAAACATGTAATAATGTTTGTGTATGCATGGTTCTCCTATCCATACACATTCCCATTTACTGTGATTAATATGTCACTGTAATCCTAGATTTAGAACCAAGACATGAGTTTGAGTCTGTCTCGCATTTTATGTTTAGTTCACCCCACTAGAAAACAGGGAATTTACTGCCCTTTTCCACTTCAAGAGTGTAATATTATAATTATGAAGCCAACATTAGTACTCATAACCAGAGTAAACTACGATTCCCAAAATGCCCCAACGAAGAGGCTGACGCCACTCCAAATAACACTTCGAACTTCGGTGTAAAGGTGACATAGCTGAGTCCCGCGGCGAAGGAGCTAACAGTTTGTCCTCGCCTTCTTTCTGATACATCCAGGGATACGTAGTTCCCTCATGGCTCAGGGGTGTTCTCAAGGAGGATATCTTACTACAAGTCCCGTGATTACTCGCGGCTCGGGTAGCACCTGCGTGTTGAAGCCAAGGGAGCGTGCGGGCGGTGCTAGTGGCGGGAAGAGTAAAGATGGCGGTGCGGAGGTCTCCGCCTTCTGCTCCTGGCTGAAACCCTCTGAGAGAGGCGGCAGCGGCAACCCAAACCGCACCAGTAGTTTACTGCTAGTAGTTTCGGCAGCAGCTGCAAGAAACAAGAGCCATGGCCGAGCTGGAGCACCTGGGTGGGAAGCGGGCCGAGTCGGCGCGAATGAGGCGGGCAGAGCAGCTGCGGCGCTGGCGTGGCTCGCTGACAGAGCAGGAGCCCGCGGAGCGACGAGGCGCCGGGCGACAGACGCAGACGCGCGGGAGCTCCAGAGTCCGCTTCGAAGACGGTGCCGTCTTTCTGGCCGCCTGTTCCAGCGGAGACACTGAAGAGGTAAAAAAACTTCTAGCCAGAGGGGCCGACATCAACACAGTCAACGTGGACGGCTTGACAGCCCTGCACCAGGTAACTCCCTTTTTGGTCTCATAGGCATCCAGACTTCCACAGTTGAGCCTGTGACTTACGTTCCTCTTGGCGGAGAGTACTGTTGTCACCGCCGAGCCTTCTTGCATGGTGATAGCCTCTTTGGTCAACTCACTTTCATTCTTGGCCACCTTCCTCCACTCAGGTCTTTTTCCAGTGTCTTTAACTGAAAGAACAGCGTCGCCCAGATGCATGGTCAGTGTTTGTATTTCCCTCCACCTACTTAAGTTGTCATGGTTATTGGTGATTTGGTCTCCATATTATCCTACAAATTAGCTATCTTCACTTCTGTCCCGTTGGTGTTCCTGTACACATGCCATTTCTTTTTTTTAAGAATTATTTTATTTATTGTGTTTTCTTGTTTCAGAACTTTTGTTTGTTTATTTATTTATTTTTATGGCTGGCTCAGCCTGCCCTGAGGGCAGGGCTGGCGCAGCACGTGGTGCTGGGGATTGAACCGCGGTCCCTGCAGCCGCCTAAGCTTATTAGCAGGTGTTTTAGACCATTGAGCCATCCTGCCGGGCCCACATGCCATTTCTATACGCAGTATCTTTTGCCGGATGGCCTTTGCGAAAATCCAGTTTTGTTTTGTTTTTGCCTGTGTGGCCCCAATATCGAATATGTTAGATTTTTTTTTTAAACATTATGTTATGGCTGGCTCAGCCTGCCCTGGGGATGGGGCTGGCACAGCATGTGGTGCCAGGGATTGAACCGCAGTCCCTGCGGTTGCCTAAGTAGGCTCTCTAGACCACTGAGCTATCTTGCCAGCCTATTTTAGATTATTTAGAGAGTAAAGTTCAATAGATTGGGTTAAGGCAAGTGGATATTCAGAGACTACTCCTTTTGTTTTGCTGATTTGCAGCTTGGAAAACATTTTGTATCTTCTCCAGGCTACAGCTCTTACAATGCTTTTGACCTCATTGTTGTGAGTGTCTTATTTTCTTCCCAGCAATACTACCTCCTTTGTGGTTTCTTGTGGAGAACTAAGTTTCTGAATCACTTCTGTCTGATACCTGTGGAATAGCCTTTCTTTCTTTTTTTAAGTCTCCTGTAGAAATATATATATAGATAGAGATAGAGATAGAGATAGATCTCTCTCTCTCTCTCTATATATATATATACATATCTATCATATATATATATATATATATATATATATATATATATATCTTAAGTATGTGGATTGTGGATGAGCCATATAGATCTCTTTGGTAATATCATTATTTCTTTCACATATGCATTTAAATTCTGTCTATATTGACTGTCATAACTAACTCCATCCTCTCCTCCCCATTGAACTTCATCAGTTATTTTTCTTCTCCCATTCATACAAAATGAATGTGTTCACATGATAATCTACTTCTAAATGATTCAGCTTTATGTTATGTCACTTTCCTAAATATATTTAGCCAGTAGCTTAAATTGCTCCTCACCATATTTGTAACCCTTCTCCATTAGGTGAAAGAACCTTCACTTTTTATCTTTTCTTATCCATTTTTTACCAGCTCATTCAGTGCTTCACTGAAGGCAGCAACCAATATTTGTGTAGTGCTTTGTGGTTTAAAAATAATTTTATATTTATTATCTTATGTCTTAGTACTGATCTTCTGAAGTAGATGTGGCCGGTAATGTTTTTATTTTTATTTTACAGCTGAGGACACTGAAGCTCAGAAAAACTGTACTTGTGCAAAGTTAGAGAAATTGCCTGTAAAATATGTTTTTCTCAGATCTATGTTGTAATGCTATATGTCCCACTGAATAGAGAGCTGAATATAAAATAAGACAAAAGCCAAGAGAACCACATTAAACTAAAAGCAATTCTTTTACAGTGCTGAGAATTGATTCTAGGCCATTCTACTTCTGAGCTAAATTTCTACACCTTCTTAATTTAAAAATTTATTAAAAAAATTTTTTTTAGGGTCTTGCCATGTTTTGCTGGCCGGCCTCAAATTTGCTATCCTCTTGTCTCAGCCTGCCAAATAGCTGGGATGCAGGCATGTGCCACTGGGGTTGGCATGTTAAATTTTTTTTTTAAAAATTAATTTAATTAAAAAAATTTTAGTCTAATTTATTTATTTGTGTTATGGCTGGCTCAGCCTGCCCTGGGGGTGCGCTAGCACAGCATGTGGTGTCGGGGGCATCAGGCAGCAGTCCCTGTGGTTGCTTAATCTTTCCTAGGCAGGTGCTTTAGGCAGCTGAGCCATCTCACCAGCCCATGGTATGTTAAATTTTATTTAAAATGTAAACTTTAAATTTCTGAACTCAGCTGGGCATGGTGGCGCACGCCTGTAATCCCAGCACTCGGGAGGCTGAGGCAGGAGGATTGGTGCGAGTTCGAGACCAGCCTGGGCTACAAAAGTGAGCTCAAGGCCAGCTTGAACTGCATAGTGAGACCCTGTCTCAAAAAGACAGAAAAAAAAAAAAAAAATTCTGAACTCTTTGTCAGGTGAATTTTTATTGTGCAAAAGTATCCAGGATAGAAAGAAGATTGAGATTTGTATTCTGGAAATTATTTGATGGGTTCATAGAAGATAAGAGAAATGTAATCCTCAGTTTTCTAGTTCATTGTATCTTTTTCCTAGAATTGCCATTGAGTGGAAGCACTGTTTTCTTACTGTCACTCAGTGGTCTTGTTTCTTTTAGAGTGACTCAGCTGGTTAAGTCTGGTTCTTCCCCATACATATTTTAATATCAGAAAAACATTCTTTAAGCTCACTCATGGTAGGTCCCTTCCCATTTATGGTAACTGCCTTTCTGTGTCCTTCTCCTGAGATGACAGCCTTGGTATCTTTCCTTCTTTCTTAATTATCATCCCTAACCCTGATGTATACTTTTTATATTTAATATTCTCTTGAAGCTGGGCATGGTGGTACATGCCTGTAATCCCAGCACTTGGGAGGCTGAGGCAAGAGGATCAGTGTAAGTTCAAGACCAGCCTGGGCTACAAAAGTGAGCTCAAGGCCAGCCTGAACTGCATAGCGAGACCCTGTCTCAAAAAAAAAAAAAAAAAAAAAGAAATGGAATGAAGGTAAGGGTCTAACAGCTGTGGATTTCTTTTTCTTTTTAACCATCTTCAAATATGGTAGAGGCACTCCTTCACATCAATACAGCTGGCAATGGATGAGTTGAATAGGTACACTTAATACTAGACAAATTTAGCTGAAGATTAAGATTAAAGATTGGAGGTAGAAACAATTTTCTGTTGAGAAGCAGTCTCTTTGAATAAAGACAAGGGACTTTTATTACCTTAGTACTCTTCTACAAGCCAGTTTACAAAGAGTTACAATGTATTTTTCCATAATCTGAAGAACTCTTAAGTATATAAAGATTATTTTCAAAATGTAAAACAGATGAGCGCCACGGATAGCTTAGTTGCCTAATAGCTGATTTTACCTTTTGTGAAATGGAGAGTGAACAGTACAAGTATGTGGAAAAAAAAATTTTTTTCATCTGTTACATAAGCATTGATATGCATTATCTGAGTGATTGCTGCCTTTCACACCTTTGTTTTAACCATGGACACTTTACCAACTGTATATTGTTATGTTGGTATATTGAAAGAAACATCCATGCAATCTTGGGGGACAATTTTCTTCTTGTCCCATAAAGTCACAGTAGCTAATTTGCACTGCAGATTTTAGTGCCTTAATGCTGCATCTGACTTGGAGACTTCTTTCTTGGCAGCTTTTGCTGAGACCTTGAGGTGCTTGAGTGAAAGTTAACAAGCTCCAGGAGGCCTATTAATAATACTTGAAAGAGAAAGGGATCAGAATTATCTTAAAAGGTAGGCAAGTTCTCCTGAAAGCCTGCGGTAGACTGACTATATTTAGTGGCCTAAAGTCCTCAATAAAAACAGGAACTAATCTGATACATAACTCTGGAAAGCATGTGTTTGCCCACAAAAATTTGTCATTTTATTTGTATGTATACATTACAAAGAAGTATGCATGTTAATAATCTGATATGGTCTTTTAACATTTCTTTACTTAGTAAAGATGGCTTACTATTACCTATTTTGGTGTGCATAACATTATGATCTTGGGTGCTAGGCCCATAATATAGGCTTTACTGACATTATCTACAGTTTATTGGGTTATTTTAAGAGCTTGTTTTTCAGAAGGCAGATTTTCTAGAATATGTTAAATGAATGCCCACATGTTCTTACAGTGTATTTGGCACTTATATCTGTGTTAGATGCACTGAGATGTGCTAATGTCAGTCCCATCTCTTCTGTAGTCCATGCTGATCATATCTGTTTAGAGAGATACCAAGGAGGTCAGAGTAATTATGTACTTGACATAGTACAGTTGGCCTCATAATGGTCTCAGGATCCAAGTTTGGTCACTCAGGGTCACCCCTGAGTGGAATTTGATGTGTAATACTTTTGTCATTGGAGTGCTACCTCAGTCTGATCCTGTACCCTCAGGGAGGTTAAAATTACATATGTCTTTAGAAGATAGGTGGAGATAGGTGCAGATGAGCAGGTAGATTAGGAGAAGTAATTTATATTGACAGTAAGACAGAAAAAAAAACTAAGATGACATGTTTAGTTCAGTATAAAACTTATATAGTAAAGTAAAACTTCTATTCCTTTCTCTTGGATTCCCACTTCATTATTTTTTTCTTTTTCTTTTTCTTTTTCTTTTTTTTTTTTTTTTTTTTTTTTTTTTTTTTTTTTTTTTTTTTTTTTTTTTTTTTTTTTTTTTTTTTTTTTTTTTTTTTTTTTTGTCTTTTTGAGACAAGGTCTCACTGTATGAGGCCTTGAGCTCAGTTTTGTAGCTCAGGCTGGTCTTGAACTCTCACCAATCCTCCTGCCTCAGCCTCCCAAGTGCTGGGATTACAGGCGTGCACTACCACGCCCGGCTCCCACTTCATTATTTACACCTCTGTTATTCAGTGAAATAATTTTTGCTTACTCTAAGTATTGATTTATGCTGTTTAGTGTCAGGACGCATGCCAGTAAGCCATTCAGAAAAATCCTATTGGCTCCTTAACTATTGGGCATCTAGAACCATTATCCATCCTGATTCATCTTAGTGTCTTGCCTCTTCAAAATGGTTAATAAGATGTATCACGTGCTGTGGGGTTGGTTGCTATGTACGTATTGGTACCAATTAGTTTCTGTCCCATAGTAGACCTCAAAGCCAAATTTAGACATTAGGCTTTTTGATTTTGGGGGATGTATTGATGCAAGTGGCTTTCATTTGTCCCCTAGCCAATTTTTTTCCCCTGTTCTTAGAGTCCTGTGAGTAGCTATATACTGGTGCTCAAACTTTTAGAATCTTTTCTGTGAATATTTAAAAGTAAGTGGACTGTCAGTGTATCTAGATTAAGCACAACTCCACTAGACGTAAGGAGGTGGATGGGTCTTGTTGATAAAATTATTTTCAGAGAAAAGAAGAAAAAATGGAAACAGAGC
The DNA here is from genome assembly GCA_004027025.1 of Myocastor coypus. Lineage (NCBI taxonomy): Eukaryota > Metazoa > Chordata > Mammalia > Rodentia > Myocastoridae > Myocastor > Myocastor coypus. The sequence continues at coordinate 21,840 of PVJA010027228.1, forward strand.
TTTTGTAAATAGGGAGGGAAGGAGGTGTTGAAGGGAGGGTAGGGGAATTGGAAAAAAAAAAAGAAGTGATATCATGTACAGGTACAAATTCTCTATAATGATTGTGATCATTGTATATGCCTAAAAGGTACCAATAAAATCTGACAGGAAAAAGTTATTTTCATTTTAAACATTTAACATTATCATCATTATTATTACTATTAGTTTATTACTACTATTTTTTATGGTACTGGAGATTGAACTCAAGGCCTTTGCAGTAAATTACATCTAGCCGTTTTATTTTTTGTTTTGAGATGAGGTCTCGTTAAGTTTTACCTTGCCTAGGTTGAGCTTGAACTTGTGGTCCTCCTGCCTCAGCTTCTTAGAATACTGAGATTTCAGGCATGTACTCCACACCTGCTAAATATTTAAAAATTATGGTGTACTTTACATATGGTAAAATTAATTTTTTTTAATTATAAAGTTCCATGGATTTTGACAAATGTATACTGTTGTATAACCTCTATCACAATTAAGACATACATTACCATCACCCTTGGGATTTCTTTGTGTATCTTGTATACACCTTCTCTTTTTTTTTTTTTTAAAGAATTTTTTATTTTATTTAGTTTTTTTTTTCTTGTTTCAGAACTTTTGTTTATTTATTTATTTTTATGGCCGGCTCAGCCTGCCCTGAGGGCAGGGCTGGCTGAGCATGTGGTGCCAGGGATCGAACCACGGTTCCTGCAGCTGCCTAAGCTTTCCTAAGCAGGAGCTTTAGACCACTGAGCCATCCTGCCAAGCCCCACAACACCTTTTCTTATTCCAAATTTGTGGCAGCCATTCATCAGTTTTCTGTCCCTATAATCACAGTGCCATATACATAGTATCATATAGTACTGACCACTTTGAATCTGGCCTCTTTCATTTACCATGCAGTATTGAGATTCATCTGTATTGTTGCATATCTCTATATTTCTTTAGTCTTCATTGTGAATTGATAACATTTTATCGTATGAATGTACCACAGTTTTATTCATTCACTGTTTGGAGGACACCTGGGCATTTTCAACTTTTGCTAAAATAAATCAAGCTGCTATAACCATTTGTATACAAGGTGTTTTTTTTTTTTTTTTTTTTTTTTTTTTTTTTTTTTTTTTTTTTTTTTTTTTTTTAGTTTTTTTTTTTTTTTTTTTTTTTTTTTTTTGAGTTAGTGTTGCATTATGTTATTCAGGGTGCCTTTGAACTTTTGATCCTTCTGCCTCTGCCTCTCAAATGTTGAGATTGCAGGTGTGTGCCATGCTTCCTGGATGTATACAAGTTCTTGTGTGTGCATACTGTAAAATTTCTTTTGATAACCCCTTCCTCCCCCAGTGAGATAACTGAGGCTTGTGATAATGAATGTTTATAACAAATTGTCACTTTTCCAAAATTCCTCTATCATTTTTCATTTCATACAATAATGTATGAATCTTACTTGCTTTTCACGCTGTGATAGTTACCTTGGGACTCTGTAAAAATGTACCATAACCTAACTGACATACTGACATTCATTTCTTCCAGTTCTGGAGGTTGAAAGCCTGAAATCAGGACACCAGAAACATTCTTGATGAGGCTCTTCTTTCTAGTTTGCAGACAGCTGTCTCCTTGCTATTTCTTCACATAGTTGGGGTCAGAGAGTGAGATCATGTTTTTATGTCTCATGTCTCTTGTCTCTAGGACACGACTCCCATTTATGATGGCCCTGTCCTTATGACTTAATTACCTTCAAAGGCTCTATCTCCTAATACATGAAGTTATTTAGAATTCCAGTGTATGAATTAGAGACATTCAAGCACTTCCTTGCCTAATGTTGATAGTGACTTTTTAAAAAAAAGCTTGTTTTGGACTGGTGATATAGCTCAGTGGCACAGCACCTACTCACAAGCCGGGATCCTTAGTTTAATTCCTATTCCCCTCACAAAAATGAAATAAAAAAGCCTGTTTTTTAATTTTTTTTTTTTTTTTTTTTTTTGAGACAGAGTCTGGCTATGTATGTAGTTCAGGTTGGCCATGAACTCACTGTGTAACCCAGGCTGGCCTTGAACTTGTGGCAGTTGTTTTGCCTCAATTTCCCCAAGTGCTGGGTACAGGAATGTGCCATCATGCCTAGTTTAAAAAATTCATTTTAGATCCCCAGCACCACATGCTGCACCAGCCCTGTCCCTGGGTGTGCTGAGTGGGCCATTGGGCATGGTGGCTTACATCTGTAATCCCTGTGTTGAGGAGGCTGAAAACAGAATCACTATGAGTCCAAGTAGTGTAGTGAGACCTTGTGGCAAATATATATATTTTTAAAAAATCGATTTTAACACTTTTTTAGTAGTATGTTTTTTAAATGATTTAATTATACTACTAGTAATAATATTAGTAGCAGCAACAGTAAAATGCTTTAAAAATATCGACACACATATACTCAAAACAACTCATGAGATAGGTACTATTCTTATTTGAATTTTATGCAGGTGGAGAAACTGACATGCTGCCCAAGGTTTATAGATAGTAAATGGCAGAGCTAGAATTTTAAGCCCCGGAAGACTGATTGTAAAGCACATGGTTTTAATGTTATATTTATTTCCTCTCACCAGATTGTATTACCTTTCCTTGGAAACAGAAACATAAACAAAGGCGAAATGGAAAATACAAAGAAAAAATTTAGTGTGATTAAAAAGTTTGGATGATTGGTGATAAATTCTAGTTACATTTTAGTGTAGTTCTTTCACAGATTTTTCTCAGTGTTTAATATACAAGTGTGTGTATATATATATATATATATATATATATATCCTATCCATCTCTCTCTCTATATTTAATGTACATGAATGTGTATGTGTATGAATATGTTCACAAAGTTGGAGTCAACATTTAAAATTCTTTCCATTTTTCCTGTAATCATTTTCTTTTATCATTAAACAGGCTTTGAGAATAAAGTGTTTTAAATATGAATATGAATATTATGCCATCACTTGTGGGTGCTCTTTATTATTATTATTTTTTTTTTTGGCTTTTTGAGACAGGGTCTCACTGTGCAGTTCAGGCTGGCTTTGAGCTCACTTTTGTAGCCCAGGCTGGTCTCGAACTCGCAGCAATCCTCCTGCCTCAGCCTCCCAAGTGCTGGGATTACAGGCGTGAGCCACCACGCCCGGCGTCTTTATTATTTTCTTAGTTTATTTTTACATGTGGTATTTTTATTTTTATATGTATTTGGTACAAGGTCTCACTATGCAACTTGGACTCATAGTGATCCTCCTATTTTCAGTGTCCCCACTGCTGTGATTACAGGCATGTACTACTATGCTCAGACTTGGTTGCCAGCTCAGTGTGACCTGGGGGTGGGGCCAGCATGGCATGCAGGACTAGGAATCAAGCCTTGGTCTCTCTGCTTGCCTAAGCAGGCATTTAGTCCACTGAGTTATTTTGCCGGCCTGATAACTAAAATCGCATGCTTAATTGCAGGTTGTAACTATCTTTTACAGTTTCTGTCTTCAGGGAATTCACAGTCTAGTTGGAGGCAGATATATTGAAAACTGTAGTTACTTAATGGTGTTAAAATCTGGGCTACACAGGTAAGGATAGGACCCTGAGTGAAGGAACTGAGGAAGGCAGGCTAGTATGATAGACAATCTAGGACTGTAGAGCAGTATAGCAGAGCATTAGGACTGAGGGTGGTGTGTAGCAGAGGACACCGGGGCATCTTAATGACTGTTTGAAGGGTTCGAGATACAAGTGAGGATGACATCCTCGTGTGCTATATACATCAAACATCAGGCCAACAAGGCTTGACAGATTTCTTAATAGTGAACCTTTGAGGATTTAGGCAGGGACCACAACCAACCAAAGCAGGATTTTAGGACCATAAAGTTGCAGTTCAATTTCAGAATGAGAATAGGAACAGAAGTGAAAGAACCCGCTGGAGGAATGCATATGAGAAAAAGTGTAATATACTGTCTGGTAGTACTAGACTGAATCTGAAAAACTGTGGTTTTTGGATAAAAACAAGATTTGGTCCCTTAGTTGACTAGGGTCACTTGAAGACATGCAAGTCTATAGGAATTCAGGTAAATCCTATCCCTAAGTTCTAGTTTTCTCTTAAGATGGGCACATTGAATATTAATGTAGAGTTAACAATTAAAGCAATTTTTACAGAGGAAGATGGGAGAAAATACTAAGAGAAAAGCAGAAAACAATTCATCAATAGGCAGAATATATAGAAATTCTAGTAGAAGCCACTGAAGAATGTGATAGGTAGGGCTGACACCCTCTCCACTACCAAGATGTGCATGTCTTAACTACCAGAACCTGTGTATATTTACCTTACATGGTAAAGGATTCTGCAGATGTCTTTAAAATAAGGATCTTGAGAGGCAGAGCACTATTCAAGTGAGGCCAGTGCAATTACAAAAATTCCTACAAGTGCAGGGCAGGAGAACAAAACCAGCAGTTGCCACTAGATGCCAAAAAAAAGCAAGGAAGCCTCCAGGAAGAATCAGCAATTTAACTTTAGCCCAGACAGACTTCTGACCTCCAGGATGGTAAGATAATAAATTTATGTTGCTTTATGTCACTGAGATTGTGGTGGTGTTTTATAGCAGCAGTGAGGAATTAATACAGAAGATACAGAAGACAACCATGAAGGCACAGTTATATTGAAGAATTTTATGAAATGGGTTGTCAGTAGTATAATAGGAAATTGAGGACGCTTAAAATAAGATGGTTGGATTTTAAGTACTTTCAGAGAAGAAACATTTTTTGGGTCATATTAAGGATAATATAAGTTGATGTTTCTATTGACTTCTAGAAAATAAAGTAGATAGTTCATCAGTATGATTATAATTTATGTTAGGACCCAAAATATATGACAAGACTCTTGAAGGATGACTTCTAACTAGTTACAGTGGTTTCATTATTTTTGAGTAAAGAATGTTTTGGGATATTAAACTTGATATTAGGAATGGCAAGGTTAGATCCTTTTTATTGATGGGCTGATTGGTAGGTGAGCTTATTATACTTTTCAGTCTGTTTTGAGCATTTTCTGGCTCATTACTACTTTTCCTGGAAGGTAGCTGTTGAGCAGCCTTGATAGAAAGGATAGTGCCAATTAATAGTTTCCTCTGCCATTTTTCCCTCACATTTATCTATTGAATATCTACTCTGTGTCTGATGCCTTGCTTCTTGTTACTTCTTATTATCAGGAATTAATACAGTACTTATTATCAGTGGATACATTTTAGGAACTAAACTGAATTTTGGGTATGGATTTTTTTTTTCACATTCCATGGGGTTTTAAAGTTTAGAATATCCATGGTTGCTGGAATATAGCAGTTCCGTGTTATGTCTAAGGCCATTGATATTCAGACACATAGTGGTGTTAAGCTCAACTGCTCCTGTTAAAAAGTAACAATATCATTAAGCTTCTCTTCTGGATGTTTAACAACTAAAGTTTGCAGACCAAAAATTAGAGAAATAGAGGGGCTACAAGGATAGCCAATATTTTGGTCCAGAATACCTGTTTCTTGGGACTACCTAGGCTACATAGTGATGTTTTATTCCAGTGCTCTGGTTTTTGGGAGGTGCAGGGGGTGTATTACATTTATCAGTATTTGTGACTGGCTTTATGCTTATGGATACAGTGAAGTTTATCATATTTATGTTTTTTTTTTTTATTTTAGGAAAGGGTTTACAGGGTGTTCAGGTTCTCACTGCTAGATTAGACTCATAGTGATCCACCTGTTTACAGCCTCTCAAGAGCTGAGATTATAGGCATGCGCTATCACACCCAGTCTCAATTATGGTCTCAGCGAGCTCTAGGATCGGGACCGGCACAGCCACAGGGTATGCCCAGGGATCGAACCCTGGCCCCTGTGCTGTGTTTAAGCAGGTGCTTTAATTTGCAGAGCTATTTGGCTGACCTTTTATGTTTCTTTTTTTAAAATTTAGTACAGGGTCTATAGGGTTTTAATATGTAGATCAGACTCAGTGTTTTTTCTGTTTTCAGTCTCTTAAGTGCTAGGATTACAGGTGGTCATCACCACACGCGGTCTCATTCACTATCTAAGCCAAACTGGCCTCTGCACTCTGGTTAAGCAGATGCTTTAGTCTGTTGAGCTATCTGGTGGGCCCCATATTTATGTTTCTACATAAAGATGTTGAAGGATGTGTGTGTGTGTGTGTTGGTACCAGGGATTGAACTCAGGATCTTGTGCTTGCCAGGAAGGCGCTTATGCCATTGAGCTATCTCCCTGCCCCCCCCCCTTTTTTTTTTTTGGATTAGTGTTTGAGATTGTTAATAAATCTTTAGTGATTTGACATAGTAATAATAAATCTAGACCTGGAATTTCATATTGGCCAAAGACTTAAAACCTTATCAGGGTTGCTAGTTAACAGCTTTCTTTATTAGTTTTGTTGTTGCCTGTATATATTTATATTGGTTTTTTTTCCTGCTTTTTTTTTTTTTTTTTTTTTTTTTTTTTTTTTTTTTTTTTTTTTTTTTTTTTTTTTTTTTTTTTTTTTTTTTTTTTTTTTTTTTTTTTTTTTTTTTTTTTTTTTTTTTTTTTTTTTTTTTTTTTTTTTTTTTTTTTTTTTTTTTTTTTTTGTAGATAAGGTCCAGCTTTGAACTCATTATATAGCCCAGGCTGGCTTGGAACTTACAGCTGAGCTATAATTTAAAACAAAGCAAAACAAAACCTGATTCTCTTCTCTCTTCTCTCTTCTCTCTTCTCTCTTCTCTTTTCTCTTTTCTCTTTTCTCTTCTTGCACATAATGCAGGCTGTCCTGGAATTTACTACATAGCCTAGGTTGGCCTTGAATTCATGGCAATCTTCCTGCCTCAGTTTCCCAAGTACTGTGATTACAGGTGTGTACCACCATCCCTGGTTCTAAAAAAAAGTGTCTCTTCTTCCTCCTCTACACTCCTCTCCTCTCCTCTCCCCTCCTCTGCTCTCCCCTCCCCTCCCCTCCCCTCCACTC
>PVJA010027229.1:0-28932 GCA_004027025.1 Myocastor coypus
AAGGGAAGGCAGGCCAAGGATCCTGACCCAGCTGGCGCGCGGGCTCAGCTCCCAGCGGTGCGGTTTGGGCTGAGCTGGAACAGGAAGTTAGTTGTGGGAACGCAGAGGCGGGGCAGAGGGGCACAGGGGCTTACCCGCGGCGGGTGCGCAGGCTCAGCTCCCAGCGGTGCGGTTTGGGCTGGGCTGGAACAGGAAGTTAGTCGCAGGAACGCAGAGGCGGGGCAGAGGGGCGCAGGGAGCTTATCCGTGGCGGGTGCGCAGGCTCAGCTCTCAGCGGTGCGGTTTGGGCTCTATAGAATTATTTTACAGTAATCATGCAAAGAGTTTAGCATGAAAGACTGCAGGAAGTCTGTCCATGCACTAAAGAGCCAAAAAATCCATCTGAGGGCCTGGATCCTGCAGCAATGTCCTCCATGAGTCCTGCTAAAGACATATCGGCCAATACGATGCCCCCATGAGTCCAACTAGAGGCTAAGAGGCCATAACAATGTTTTATATGAGCCTGTCTCAGGCATCTGCACTTGGAAGGCCCAAAGGTCAGTGGTATAAGCTAGAAAGTCTGGGCCAGTGGGATGAAGGGTCCCCTTGAGGGATCTGCCCTGGAGCTAGGAAATGATGCTCAAAATAAGGACTGGCATTCCCCCAAAAGGTACCATAGCCATCGTCAACAGTAATGACATCCTGAACTCCTCCAGCATTGAGAACAGCTGAGTCCATACCAGGAAAGCCAGTGAGACAAGCTTCTCGGGGACAACGAGGAGTGCACAGTCTTTCCCCTCTGAAGCCAAGAAGCAGTGCTCACAATAAGGACTAGAGCTCCCCAAAGTGAACCACAGCCCTTCTCAGAGACAACAAAGTCTCAGACTCCTCTGATGATGAGAACAGCCATGTTCTTATGAGGAAAGCCAGCAAGACAAGCTCCTGCAGGAGAACCAACAGCCCTGAGGGAGCCAACAGCTTAGTAACAGCATCACCTCCCGTTCTCCTGTACTTCTTTTTTTATGCTGTTGGCAGCAATCATCAGGTGAGCCTCTGCACCCAGCTCCATGCTGATTCAGTTGAACCAGATGTGACTACCAGTTGTCCATGCACTGGAACAGAAAGGATGCTTCTTCAGCCTCCAACATCCTCATCTGGAAGCAGCGATTGCAGAGTGGCATCTCAGACTTCAAAGGACTCCTGTCCCCCTGCCAATGCTATTATAAAGCCACTGATGACCGGATGCCACTCCAAACCAATTCAATCAGAATCTTCACTTTAGACCTTCCGAGGTGACTCTTAACACACGACCTACACTGAGAACCCTGATTTAGGGCCAACGCTCCCCAATCCTTGGGTGGTCGTCTCTCATAATTGTATCTAATTGGGATTGTGCTGCCCTGCACATTGATACTGGGTAAGAGTTTCATTCATCAGCAAGCCAGGGAGTCTTCAAAATGATTCCATTAGCCCTGGCAGGCTGCCAGCCTCTCCTTTCCTTCTTTGCCAGAAAATTAATAAAACAATTTATTGGAAGGTAGAACACTAACCACTTCATTTTGTAGCCTTGTAGGCTGAATTGTGCCAGTTCTGCTACACTTGTGCTTCTATGAGGAAGGACTGAGGAGGAACGCTGTGGTTAGGTCCCAGGACTTCTTTCCGTATATTCCTCCTGCTAATGTTCGAGAGACTCCCTGGAGACCAAAGCAATTAGCTCCTTAGCACAAATAAGGAAACTAAGACATAAAATAATAGAGAAATTCAAGCAAACTCACATAGCAAGTGCAAGAGACAGAATGGAGATTCCTAGTTAGGTATATATAACCCCAAAACTTACCACCTGTCTTTCTCTTCAGGATAACCATCTCCTCCTCCAGTTCATTGTTTTATACACACACACACACACACACACACACACACACACACACACACACTTACAATAATGTCTGGCAAATTGTAAATACTCAAGAAATATGACAACTCCCTCATCCTGGTTTCTCCTCCTCCTTCTTTTCTTTCTCTTTAAATAAGGTCTCTTGTGTAGTTCAGGCTGATCTTGACCTCACTGGGTATCCCAGGCTGGCCTCAAATTCAAAGCAATCCTTGTGTCTTAGTTACTCTTCTCTCATTGCTAGGACAAATACCTGACACCCAAAATGAAGGAAAGAAAGGTGTATTTAGCTCACAGTTACTGCTGTAGGTTTCAGGCCATACTCAGCTGGCTCCAAGGCAGAGTGGAACAGGGCAGAGAGCATCCAGTTCATGGTGGAACAGCAACATTTGCAATAGAGGTAACCAACCAAACAGGGCAGTAGAGAGCAACAGCATCAGTCTGTCTGTCTGTCTGTCTGTCTGTCTGTCTGTCTGTCTGTCTGTCTTTATATTGCATTCAGGCTCTCTGCCTTAGCCTATTCACCTTAGGCCACACCCATAATCCCAGCCATACTCAGCCAGATAACCCCATCAGTACTAAAACATATAATCCCAGTGGATCATGAGTCAAGTCTCAAACTCTAGAAGTCTTGCCCCATGATTGCATGAAGCTTTGAGGGGACAACTAGACATAAACCATAATACCTTGGCTGCCTGAGTACTGTCATTACAGACCCATAGCATGCTTTGCTCAACAGATGTCTGGGTTTTTTCTTTTTCTTTGTCTGCAGTATTAAGAATTAAATGCAAGGTCTTCATATTGACCTGCCTCCAGAGCCCTTGCTATTTGTTTTAATTTTGAAACAACTTCTCCCTAAGTTGTCCAGGCTTGACATCAACATTTAATTCTCTTGCCTCAGCCTCCCACAGTCCTGGCATTACAGGCAGGCACCACCACACCAGACAATGCTTCTGCTTCTTTTTTTTTTTAGTGAGTTTATTTTCTTTTTATTTATTTATTTTTTTGTTTCAGAACCTTTGTTTATTCACTCATTTCTATGGCCGGCTCAGCCCACCCTGAGGGCAGGGCTGGCGCAACATGTGGTGCCGGGGATTGAACCGCGGTCCCTGAAGCCGCCCAAGCTTTCCCAAGCAGGCGCTTTAGACCACTGAGCCATCCCACCAGGCCCCCAGACAATGCTTCTTGAGGTTTCACTGGGATGAGAAGATAGGTGCAACATCCTGAGCCTGATGTAATAAAGTTTGCTGGCTAAAAATAGGAAATTCAAAGTTGTCAGGAGGTAAAGAGGACTTCCAAAACCCTGGATAAAAACCTTCAACTAAGGGTATAGAGAGACTCCTGTCTGAGCCCTGGATACACAATAAGACAGGAAGACTCAGGTCTGCTAAAGCAGAACGTATGTGATGGGCTAAGCTCTTTACAAACACATAGAAAGTTCTAGAATTTATTGAGATCCTCTCAATTAAGCAAATGCTTTATCAAACAAAGGCCAGGAAGGCCCATGAGTTTTGGGGATTTTGACGATTCCCCCAGGACAATGTCTTCTTGGCTGGCTGGAAGGAGCACGTGAGGGCAGCTCTGAACAGTGGCCAGAGTACTAAGTCCACCTAAGGAGCCTCTCAGGCCCAGCCCTTTGTTAACACTAAACACAGCTTACTTGGCATGGAGCACAGAGGTCCTCCTGAGCCAGAGCCCCTCTAACCACCCCCTGAATTCTGTTTCTCTTGTGATATCTCTCACCTGTCTCCACCTATTGCCTCTGTCTAATCTGTGGGGTTTGCTGCTCACAATCTTTGCAGGCTGGCCCTTGCAGCCATGGAAATACCTTCTGAGATAGTCTAACTGCCCAGAGAAGCCTTGCTAACTAATGTGACATAAAGAGGGCATAAGGCCAAGGGCTGCGGCATGGCTCGGTGGTAAGGCATTTGCCTGGAGAACCTGAGGCCCTGTTCAGTCCCTAGCAAATAAAAGCAAATAAAAAGGGCATAAGTATTTCTAAAGTGATGGGTGTTGTTTTGTTTTTTGTTTGTTTTGTTTTGTTTCTGAGGCAGGGTCTTGCTGTGTTGCCCAGTGGCCTTAAGGGTGTGGTGGTCCTCCTGTCTCAGGCAGGCTCTTGGGTCCTAGGATTGTAGGTATACACTACCACTCCCAGCTTTCAAGCTGATATTTTGTGTTCACTTCTTTTCTCTAACAGAGTATGTCTCCTGTCCCCCTGCAGTGTTGTTGTTTCACATCCAGGATCTTTCATTTCTCCTTCCTTCACAGCGGTCAGGTTAGCTCTGCTACACTAAAACCTAGACAGCCTTGACTTTCCAGGACACGCGGCCAATTTCCCTGCAGTCTCCCTATGGTCTAGGCTGTGGTCTGAGGGCCATGACCTTGCTCTTTCCCCAGTAAGAAGCAACTCTAATGGTTGATGCGCACACGCGTGCACACACACACACACACACACAAAGTTCTTCAAATGAGACTCTTGTTTCATATTTACAAAGATAGGCTTTGTCCACTTAAATTTCAGTGGAATAATATCTCAAACACTGCACAATACCTTCTCTATTAGGTGCACAGTAACAGGAGTGTCATTTTCTAAATAAAGGAATGGTGAACACAGCGAAAACTTTTCCCTGGTTCGGGTTCAGGTGTTGTATAGTTGCAACCTCATTTCCTATCAAGTACCACCTAACAAAGAGATCCCCTTGCTGACAGGACTCATTACAGCATTACAGACTGGGGGTTCTGCGTTTGTGATTTATACACTATTCACAAGGAACATCTTTTCTGGGATTCTGATCATGAATTCCAAATTCTCAATAATGTCATTTCTAAAAGCAAGGACAGGGGTAGCTACACGGGGCAAGATGATTTTGATATTTGTTCACCCCATATGTGTTTTCCTCACCTCTCGAGGTCAGATAGTAAAGGATTAGCCATGAGGGACTGCCTGACAGACCCTTGCTTATGTCCTGCCGGTTCATACCAGGTGGATGTGTGCCAGAAGGGAAGCAGCCACAGCCTCTGTGAAACACCAGTGTACAAGGACAGAAGAGAGACTGTCCCTAAAACACAGTGGTAACAGAGGCTACTAAAGATGACCAAGTTAAGAATGAATTACAAAGAAACTAAAAAGTGCAGAGGCAGAATGAATGTCTGTGTTGGAGGACTTACAAGTAGAAGAGGCATTACAGAACATCACGTCAGTAATGTGGAAAAAATTTGCAGTTCTCCCAGCATTCAGAAAAATACAGGATGCAAATAATAAATGTCATGGGTTGGGTCCCCAGAAGCTTCATGTACTCCCAGGAGGGGCTTTTTGAGAGGTGATTGAATCGAGAGTGTGGGATTGATTCTTAGTCAGTGCCAGGATTAAGGGTGGTAGGATTAAGGCTGGGTGATTGCTAAACCAGTGCCCTGATTGGTTTGTGGTTTGGTACTGTCTGAATCCGGGGACTCTGGATACAATATAAAGGACAGATAGAGGCTTGTCTGGCCCCTGCTCTGCTTGCTTTGCTACCTTCTGTCTGCCTGCTCCTCCTCGGGGATACCCGTCTGCAGCTCTACTCTGCCTTGGAGCCAGTTGACTATGGGCTGAGACCTCTACAAACTGTGAGCTAAACAAATCTTTTCTCTTTAACTTTGAGTCTTAAATATTTTGTCTCAGCAACGAGAGAAAAATAACTAAGGCAGGAGAGAGTATGACAGATGTTAAAATTAGAGAAAAGAGGTCAAAGCTAAGAATCATAAATTTTTCTGGTCAAAAGAAAATAATTAAAAACAATCATTAACAACTCATTGAAGAAACTATTCCTAAGCTAAAGACAAAAATATGCCTTGGTTTTTAAAATAAACTCTTCCCTTTGGAATACATCTACACTCAGAGAGAAGTTACAAACACAGTTCTTGTATGTCCTGTGTATCGGTCAGGGTTTTACTTAGAGGAACAGAATAGATGTAATATAAGGAATAGATATTAACACCAAATATACAATCTATAAGAAATTGTAAGATTGGCTTACAGTAGCCACAGAGTCAGACGAGGAAGCGCGTACAGGGCGTCTGCACACTCCAGACTGAAGAATTCAATCCCGAGGCCTGGACTTCACTGCAGCACTCCGTGTAAGTCTCTGTCGGCTGACGGGTCTGTAATGGAAGACTGAAGTGTCTGTAGATGGAGGCTGAAGAGTCTGCAATGGATGGCGAAAGGTCTAAGCTGGAGGCCGAAGAGTCTGCACTGCAAGCCAGACGATGAAGTCCAGTCTGAATGTGAAGACCGAAGCTTCTCCGACGAAGCGACGTGTTGACTCCTCCTTCAGGAGTTTAAAAAGTCTTTTTGTGCTCAGTCATTCTGACGTGGGCTCATTGCGCCCTAGGGTGGAACCAATCATACCCCAGGACGGGCCCTTGATCCCGTTCTAGGAAGAAATCCAATCATATCCTAGGCAGGCCCTGGTGATACTCCAGGGAAGAATCAATTGTACCCCAGAGTGGGGCTCCCACCAACAGGGTGAGTCATTCAGCCAAGATGACACACTGTATCAACCACTACATCCTGTCCTGATTTCCTCTAGCATCCAGACCTTCTGTAACCTTGATATGTCTGTCCATACCAAGTGATTAGCACTGATCATCTCAGGGGTCTTTCTGCTATGGTCCTTTTCCTGTCCAATATCCAAATCCATAATGCTGCAAAGCATTTAGCCTTTACCTCTCTTTTACAGGGGCTAAATTATCTTACCTATGCTTGATGAGTTTAGAAATAGAGCAAGGGGGCCGTGTCGTTGAAATGTTATTGGCACTAGGCCCTGAAAAAAAAGATGCTTCCATTTTACCAGTAAGACCAGGTCTCTCTCATGGGTCAACTTTCCCTCTGTTGCCTGGATGACCGCCTCTCTCTTGAGGAACTCTTTTTGGTGGCCAGCTCAGCCCACCCTGGGATCAGGGCTGGTGTGGTATGTGGTGCCAGGGATCGAACTGAGGTTCCTGTGTTTTGCCTAAGCTTACCTAAGCAGGTGCTTTTGACCATTGAGCTACCTCACGGGCCTGAGGCATTCTTTGAATGCCTTTTCTCTGTTTCCAAAGCTGACTTGACTTTTGCCTCGTGCACACATTCTTTTGATGCTACCTACATTTCTTGTCCAAGTCTAGGCGCCATCCTGGCTCTTTAAGACAATGTTAGTTCTGATTGATGATGTGGGAATCTTTATCTTAAGCCCTGAAGAACTTCCCAATGCTGTGTGTGTGTGTGTGTGTGTGTGTGTGTGTGTGTGTGTGTGTTACTGACCGTCATGAATGCTGTCAACATTCTGCTGAACGTAGCTCTTCATGATGACTCCAGTACAGTAGAACAGGAACCTCAAATAGAAGAACCAGAAGAAGGACCCATCACATGCCAGGCCTATCCCAGGCAGGAGAGATACAGCAGTGACCCCAAAGAGGTCGTGCCAAGAGGACCCTATCTTCTGGTAGCCTGTGGTCTGGTGGGGGTATGCCATTAATAAAATAACCACCCAGTGGACAGAAGCTTCAGTACATGCTGTAAGAGACAAGGTCAGAGAATATCCTGAGGAGAGCCCTGCTACTGTGCCGCTGGTTGTGCAGGGCTTTCTGGACAGAGTTACAGTAAGCGGGAGTATAAACTGAGTAGAGGAGTTAGGGACAGACAGAATGTGGGCCATTTCTAGATCCAGCCACTGTCCTGCTCCATTTTGCTCTCTGTCCCTGGCGTCTGACCCCTAGAATTGCATCACCAGCACCCCTTCCTTCTCTGGTTTTCTGGTGGGGACACCCCCCTCCCTACAAAAAAATCACAGGGCAGGAGGAGCCTGAGTTCCACACATGCATTTGGTCTGGTTGGCTGGGTCCTTCCATGAAGAAGTACTATTCTTATACTCTCTCGGACAGCACTGCCCTGTGGTGCAGGAGAGAAAACCTCATCGTGGACATCAAGCTTCAGCACACAGGTCTTCCCCACCCCTAAACTGTGCCTGGTCCTCCACTGTGTGCGCATTTCTCTTTCATCATGTGGACTTTAGCTGGGCCTGAGGGATTGGTAAAATGTTGTACATTGTATGTGTGGTGATTCTGGGGACAGTATAAGTTCAAGGATTCGGTGCCCATCTGTATGAGTGACATCTCCTGAGGTCACAAGCAAAGGTCGTAGTGATAAGAGAGGGGAGCAAGCTGGGAGGCAGGGGCTGGGGCACTAATTTCCTCTCTACCATGTCCCTACCCATGACTGAGCAGTCTGAGGCTTCCGGCTTCCATCTCCCAAAAGTGTATTTGACAAGATAAATGCAATATATTTCATTTCAGGGAGTTTTTGTTTAAGTGATACCACTTGAGTGTTCAGGCATAGGCAATGCCAAGGGATAGAGGGTTCTTATGCTCAATTCAGATAGAAATGATGAGCACGCAACATGCGCCTCCCTCCCTTTGCGTCGGTAGCGACCAGCTGTGCAAGTCAGCGGCTCTCAGCTCTTCGGAGCCCTAACTCTCCAGTGTGTGCAGCACTCGGGTCCTACTGCCAGCAACTCTCTTGTTCACAGCGCTATTCA
The DNA here is from genome assembly GCA_004027025.1 of Myocastor coypus. Taxonomy (NCBI): domain Eukaryota; kingdom Metazoa; phylum Chordata; class Mammalia; order Rodentia; family Myocastoridae; genus Myocastor; species Myocastor coypus. Next base: position 8,425 of record PVJA010027229.1, read on the forward strand.
GTGCTGTTCTAGAAGAACTTTTCTGGTAACCAGAGCTAGCAGCTTTCCATTGGCAGTCCTGGCTGGTGGCTACTTTCAATGTATCACGGTTTAGATAGAAATGTCCCCCAAAGAGTATCACGGAAAGTGGCAGGATCACCGGATTCGTCCTCTGATGAGTCATAGCCGCAGGAGCTGTAAGGAAGCGGAGCCTGGTGATGACTGGGGGCCGGGGGGTGGGGGGGGATGAGCTCTCACCCTAGCTCCTTCCTGCCCTCTTTGGAAAAGCCTTTCTCCTCCAGGTGCGTCCACCACCCAGGTCCTGCCCTGGGGCCAGCCAACCGTGGGTTGAACCTGTGAGCTAAAATAAACTTCTGTCTTCAGTTGTAGGGGTTGGGTATTGTGTTCAGGGACAAGAAAGCAGGGGACAGGATCGGCAGCCTTTCGTGTTAGCAGCTCTTGGGGCCACCAGCTCAGACTGCCCTACTTGAGACCAAAAGGCGGAGTGTGTAAACCACAGCATCAGAGGATGGAGCATGTGGGCTGGTGTGCCGAGCAACATGGGCGGGCTGATTCGACGGACAGACAGACAGGGTGGGCGTGTGCAGGTGCACAGCGTCCCGCAGGCTGATTTCAGACTTTCCACTTACGCATCATGGTGCAGGTAGGATTTCTCTCAGGCCCTAATGAGAATATTTGAAGAGGCCACAGAGGCTGTGAACCCAGAGAGATGGTGAGGCAGAATCATCGGGCATGGCTGTGGGGAACCCAAAGCCACCTGAGAAAAGCAAACTTTTCTTGCAGCAGCTGTAGCTCTCAAACCAGGATGAAAGAACACCCAAAAGTACTCCTTGGGGAACACTGAGCATTCCTCTTGACTCACCCGGTTCCAAGGGTCTCTAATGGCTTGCCCTGGACCCCTTGAATGTGCAGAATCCCCTGCCATTTCCCTTAGGCCTAGGCCTGCACACTCCCCAGCCTCACACCCTGTGGGGGTCCTGTGTACATAGGTTCTCTTCACATTGTTCTATTTGGAATGGGCATCTACTTCCTGCGGGGACTGGACAGATTCAAATAGTGTTTCAGGCAGAGGAAAAGAAACATGTGAAAAAAAAGAATCCTTGCCCCAACACCTGTACAGGCGAATGGGAATATGGTGGGGTGAGATGCTCAGAGGCAGGAGAGCCCCAGTTTTGCCTTAGCTACATTTGTCATTGCAAAGCCAGAATACCTAAAGGAGAGAAGGTTTAGCTGGGCTCACAGCTGCAGAGCTTTCAGTCCAAGACAGGGCGGCACAGCAGAGCAGAATCCCACAGGGGAAACTGTTTATGGCCAAGCAGGACAGACACGAGGCAGGCAGCCGTGAAGCAGCTAGCAGCAGCCATCTTCCTGCCCTAAGGGCAGCACTCCAACCCAGGGTGGGGCACCCGCATTCCTAGCATTCACCGTTAATCCCAGGATCGCATCCTTAATCCTAGAATCACACACCTTACCTAGGACAGGCCACCTCCACAAACCCCCACCTGTGACCACATGAGGCCTTGTGTGGGGGGGGGTCTAGATACAAACCATAGCAGGGTTATTGTGACTGTTAAGAAAAAGTGTGTGTGTGCGTGTGTGTGTGTGTGTGTGTGTGTGCGCGCTTCCTTGCTGACAGGTATGTAGTATCTCACCCTTCTGTACTGTCTCTCACAGACCCTCCCCTTACAGAAAGGAAGCATGTGCCGTGTCCCCTTCGCAAGCCCAGGGGACCCAGCACCCAGGGTATCTCCCATTGTACAGCAGGAGCTTCAGCACCTTCCGACTTTTTCTTGTGCCCCACTTCCCAGTAAACTGGACTTCTGTTCCCTCCTGCTTCTCTCGGCTGTTCTACTTCCCTAAGTTTGGTTCCCTCGCCCTCCCTTCCTTCCAAGGATCTCTTAGAGATATGCCGAAGTCCTTCCCCCTAAAGCTCAAGTAAGGGTCATGTATACAACCATAACGAGGATGTTGAACTAGCACCGCTGGTGGGATAATTCAAATATAATTTTATTTTTGTTGCCCAAAATGCCTTTGCAATTTATTCACTAGGAATAAATCTCCACGTGCCCTGGGCAAGATCTCTAGCAAGCTTGCAATTATTCTGTTCGCTCTCGGGTAATAGGTGTTCTTGGGTCACTTTAAATTGCAAACGCACTCAGATTGAGTAATTAAATTGTCCAGCCCCAAAACACCCATCTTGATTTAGCTGGGTGCCTTCTCCCCTTTCCCCAGAAGGGTCTGACTTAGGGTGGTAGACGGGGTGTTGCTGTGGCTTGTGTCCCTGTTTTCGCTCCTTGGCTCTGCCTCGGTGGACACCTCAAGTGAGGGGAGCATGACAATGGGTCAGGTTCGGAAAGACCCGATTTGCAGCATCAGTCTCCCCTGGTACCAGGCACCCTGCGTCTGGGAGATGTCTTCCGCTTCTGGGACGCTCTCTTGTATTCATGTATCTAAGGGTTCCTATTCAGCCCCTTTTATCTCAATTTCTCTCCACCTCAAGATCCGCATTGTGGGTGTTAAATGTGTTGCCTTCTACTCAAGTTTCAGGACTGGGACTCTCCTTCTGTACTGTGATCCTTGTGGGAGAGTGTGTACCCTTGCCTAGAAATGCAACAGCTTTGAAGACAGCCACAGCCCCTTCACCTCTTCTCTGGAAAAGCAAATGGTCAGCCTCATAGTCCTCCCATCTTCTCGGTTTCCCCAACACGAGTGTGTGTGTGTGTGTGTGTGTGTGTGTGTGCAAAAGCATACATGGGTATGTGCATGCATGTATACCTGGGTGTGGAAGGGGTGCATTAATTTCTTTGCAGGCCTGAAGGAAGCCCTTCCTTGCCCCTCATATGATGATGCGTGGCCAGGCACCCAGGCGCTCCCCTCCTACAAGCGGCAGGGTGCGAGCTGACCGACTTTCCTCGCAGAGTTCTTTGCACACAATGGGTTGGTTTCAAGAGGTAGAGCGCTATGACCCACTGATTGCTGCCGGTGATCCACGTGGGATGGTGCGGCCTCTCGCTGTGACCTTTCACCTCTGTCACTATGGTTTGAACAAAGTTGGTTCCCCCAAAGGACTGTGCACTGCAGGCTTAGTCTCCAGGGGGCGCTGTTAAGGCGGGCAGACTTTTAAGTGGCAGAGCAGAGTGGAAGGAGACCGAGTCAGCAGAACACCACCTGAGAAGGACTCAATAATGGCCTTCCGGAGTAAATTTGATCCCTCAGGAGTGGATTCCTTCCCCTAACTGTAGGTTGCAATTAATCTGTGAGCCTGACTTCTCCTTGTTTCTTGCTTCCTAGCTGGAGATATAACCACTCTTCTGCACGCACTCCTGCTATGTGATGCCGTCCACAATGGGACCCTCACCAGACCCAATCAGAGTCCAACGCCACACTCCTGGACCTCCTGAACTGTAAGCCAAATAAACCTTTTTTCTTTATCTATTGCCTAATACCAGGTATTTTGTTACAGCCTTAAAAAACAGCTAGTGCATGGTGGTATCTGCTAATGACTTAAACTTTCTGATAAATGACAGAAGGCTCTCACTCACTCATAATCAGAAGATTTGGAGTCCTGACAAACTCCCTCTTCAAAGTATCCAAGGAGGGCCCATCTATTTCTAGTCAGATGGGAGACAAGGATCAATGTACGAGGGCAAGGAGAAACGTGGCCCTAACAGACAACCAGGACAGAGATTAGAAGGCCTGAGAGGAAAGAGAAAATCAGCAGAGAGAGTGAGAAAGAACGGGAGTGGATTCCCTCGGAATTTGAAAAGAAAAACTCCTGAAGGGCCCCTCCGCCATCTTTACATCCTTATCCAGAGGAAAGCAACCGGACGGGTCACTTGTAATTTACATTCAGGGACCAGGATAGAACCTCAGTAATAAGGATTAAGGAAAAAAAAAAAAAAAAAAGAGGATAAGAGTAACTGTCCTTAGGGCTGTGGCAGGGCCCTGGGCTATACATGGGTCTGACTGGACGGATGAGTGGTAAGAAATTATTGCACTCAGGATGTACCCTCAAGGGAGAGCCATTGCTGTCAACTTATTTACACATGCATGCATAAGCAGATGCATTAAAGGACCGACCACAAAATATTATGGAGGGTTAATATGAAATGAGATGTGGGGTGATTTTTAACTTTCTACCTTGCATTTATGCATTGTTTAAAATGTCTCAATAAGCATATATCATCTCTATAAATAGAAAAAAAATTATACGACTGTATCTTTTATAAATGCACCCCTGCCCCCACCGAAAAGAGGAAGAAAGAAAAGACAGCAAGGCTTCTGAGAGAACAGAAGAGCCTCGAGTTATTTTTGAATCCCCAGTTCTGCTCTCTTCACATCTCTGTCTTTTCTTCTGGTGTCCGTGTCTTAGTTATTTTCTCATAACTGAGACAACACCCAAGGCACAGCACCCTACAGAGGGAAGGCTTATTTGGCTCACAGGTTGTAGCGTCTTCAGTGGCTGTAAGGCCGCATGGCATGGCAGAGGGGCTGGGCCGAGGGGAAGAGCTCATGGCGTGGTGGGAGGGAGCAGAGAGTGGAATCAGGGTAGGAAGCAAGGAGCCAGCCCCTTGCCACCATGCCCCCAGAGACCCACGACCTCCAACCAGGCTCCGCCTCCGAGTCATAGCTATGAACTCCTCAGGGGGCTAACCCACTGGCAAATGTCATGCCTCATCTCCTCAAAGCCCACCTATGAACACCTGAGGCTTCTGGGAGGGCAGGCACCCAAATACCTACCCTCATAGGAAGAACAAGGAGGTCCTAGAGCTGGCACGCATGCGTGGTTTAAGCTCACACCTGTCTAAGGAGGCAGAGCGTACCAGGTGCTCTGGTTGGTAGACTCTGAGCAGAAAGTCACGCACGCAGGAAATACACCCAGGCGCCCTGTTGGGCGTCAGAACTGTGGGGATGGTGAGAGGCAGGACAGGGAAGGTGGAGAAGCAGGCCGCAGTGGCCGACACGGCCAAAGGGCTCTGCCTGCTCCTGGGGAGTTCTGGATCTTGCGTGGCCCTTCAGGCTTGCCTCAGACTAGGACTAGGTTCCTGGTCCATTACTCTTCTCCGTTGACTGGTCATTAGATGAGTGGCTGGATTTTGGTGAGGTGCGATTTTAACAAAGTGGCTCAGCGAGGGAAGGGATTTAGCTGTTGGCTTCTAGCAACCAAGGATGTGCTGGCCCAGTCCGGGCCTGTGGACTCTGAACAGCAGACCATGGCATCTACTGCAGGCCCAAGTGCAACATCAGGCTAAAGCTTTTACATGCTGGACTCAGGCTCCCAGCGTGAATTCTGGCTCCAACATCTATGATCTGAGTGCCTTTTGGTGACACATACTGTGTTGCCTCATCTACAAAATCTGGCCTACCTCAGATTTTTTGCAACAATTCTTTGAGTGAACCTGGACAAATCATTTAGTTAGTGCCAAGGACCCAGTAAACAATACATGCTAGTGGTAGACATCATGGCCCTGCATATGTTCTCTGGCTGAAACCCTAATTTGGGGATTTATGTCTCTTGATTGTAAATAATGTTCTCGGTTTTCTCCTGAACCTCTGAGAAATGAGGAGGTCAGCTTGAGGCCTTGAATCTGTTCTGCTAGTAAAAATGTCACCCAGATCAGCCCATGCAGTGAAGAGCTGTCACCTGGTGACAGCATCCTTGGACATCATTAGGCGGAAGTGGGAGTGATCATTTGTACTTGATTTCCAGTGGCCTGGGCTGGGGCAGAGTCCAAGGGTGGCACAGAAGCAGGACAAGGTTGGCAAGTGCCATTTGATGTACCATAGGAAGAGTCCAACCACCCGTGCCTCCAAACTGTGGCTTTTGAGCAACACCAAGGAGGTTTTATTATTTCAAATACAGAGATGTTTCTGTCTCCCATGTAGAACCCTGCTAGGCAGCTAAATGACACAGAAAAGATGGTGACAGCTTGCTGTGTGCCTGACCTCATTATGCAGCCAGTGCATGCAGTAGGCCTCCCTTACAAATAAACAGCTATTCATCAAGTTGTCTCTCACTCACACGGTGTAATTATCTTTCCAAAGTTATGAATGAAATTATAGGTTCCCAAGCAAAAGAGCGTGACATAAGGACAGGTTTTGATGTCGGTTGGTTCCTAGGTAAAGGTTGGTCCTGCCTCTCCCTGGGCTGCCTTTGCTGCTGACCACACATACTTGCCTCAGACTCACCCATCTTCCTCGTATGTGAGAGAGGAAGAGGCCCCTTAGGGGAACTTTGGGGTTCCAAATAGGGGTTGATGGTAGCATCCTTAAATGGCTCCACAGAGAGGAACCCAGTCCGAAGGAGCCTGACCTTAAGGTCTGACTTTCAGGAAGTTGGAATGGCTCACAGGGTTTTGAAGCTTCAGGTTCTATCCGTGGAGGGGACCGGGTACCTCAGAGGTGCTGGACACTGGCCCTGTGTGCGTGAAGGGAGGCGCTGGTCCTGCAATGTGTTCCTGAAAACCTCTGACCCTTCCTTTAGTCTTCTTGGTTACTCTTTGCTCAGAGCTAGAGACTGCTGAAGAAAAACACATCAGCTAGATCCAGTCCTTTTTTTTTATTTTTTTGAGGTTCTGAACTCAGGACCTTGTGCTTGTCAGGCAAGCATTTATACCACTGAGCTATTTTCCTGGCCCTAACCCAGGCATTCTTATCAGAGCACACATTAGTGTCTTAGTTCTAACATGAAAGCCCTCTCATTTATAATAGATGACAGAGTTTCCTTCTCCCCAGGGAAAATGAAGCCACCAAACTTGGCTCTCCCTGTGTCCCCATCAAGATGGACAAGGCTCTGTGTCTTTTCTTTTCTTTTCTTTTGCCTCACCCACCTGTCACAGAAGAATGAGTGCCCCTGCTTTGTCCCGAGCTAACCCCTCCACCTACCACCTATCTTTCAACCTGAACTCACCCTCCTCGCTTCACAGGCTTCCAGTTCTATCCAGTTGTATTACATCTTCATGCAAATAAAATACTTGGCATTATGTTGGGCTCATTACACTCACTTCACTTTTCTCATGATTGTCACCAAGAAGATGCCAGGGAGCCCTTTTCCTGTGAGTCCACCCGGCCTGGCCTCCCTCTGCTGGACACAGCCACTGAGCAAAGGCTCCGTGGATATTTGCTGTCTCTATCACTTTCCTTATTGCTGTTATAACCCACTGAGATGAAATTCCTGCCAAGCATTGCTCAGGAGGCTCCTGGTGTGGCAGGTGCCCAGTAAGCCAGTCAGATTTGACTGTTGGTAAACACAAACACAAATCTTCGTGAGAATATCACCAGCTCTCATGATACATTAGCATAAAACATAAAAAGCTTCCAGCCTTTACTGTTTGCTGGTGAGTTCATCGTTGCTTGTGGCTCTGGTTGTGGGTATGGAAAGGCTGTGACAGTGGCAGTGGGGCATAGCCCAGCCTAAGTGACAACATGAAGCGGAATCATTTGTTGTATCTTCGGCCACTGTATACTGAGCTCTCCAAAAGACAAGCTCATATAGCCCCTATTCCTCCAACCAGAGCTGTCACCCCAGGGTGCCCCTCAATCTGCCTTCCCATGTCCCTCTGCAGAAACCTTTTGGAAAGAAAGAATGAACGGACGCACCTTCACTCCTGCTGCTCCAAGCCACCTGCCCAGCGCAAGGCCACACATGGCTCCTGGAACGATTTTTAGCACTCTTCCCTCATGCCTTCCATTTCCCTGTTTTGTTTCTTTATTGGCTTCTCTTTCTCTGCTCACACTTTAAATCTGAAAGCTCTAGCCACAGCAGGGCCGTCAGACAGCAAATAAATAAATACTTTCTCTGGATCTGCAAGCCAGCCCGTTTCTCATTCTCTGCACTCTCCCTAGGAAGCTCCAGTCCTCCCTAGATATATCTCACAGGTCCACATTCCAAGTCCTGCCTTCTGAGACCCACTGCAAGAGATCTAGACACCTCCCGGAGGTCCCCAAAGCACTCCATCTACATGTGCATCTGAGGGCCAGCCAGATAGCTCCGTGGACTAAATAAAGCACCAGCTCAGGCAGAGCACAGCAATTGGGGTCCGATCCCTGGTGAGCCATGCTGGCCCCGCCCTGAGGTCTCACTGAGATGGCGATTGCGACTGGGCTTGGTGGCCAAGCCTGTAATCCTAGCACTTGGGAGACTGAAAACAGGAGGATCACTATGAGTCTGATCTACAGGTGAGACCCTGAACATCCTATAGACCCTGTACCAAATAAATAAATAAGTGTGCATCTGTGTCCTCAAAACCTGTCCCTGCTTCTGGGTTCCATTTCCAGGACACAGTTGCCTTTGGTGGAAGGAGTACACAACCTCTTCCTTCTCTGTTCTTCCCGGCTTCTCCCAGAGAGGACAAATTGATAGGTCACATTTTGAAACCCTAATCAGGCCCTGCTTATTGGGATCGCTATGGTGATGACATTTTTTCCATATAGAGCCAGATAATCTTGTCTTTCGCTAGGTGGGCTATGTCATCCCTGTTAAAAGTAAAAGTAGATAGTATATAAATGATTAGACATGCTTACCATCCAATAAACTTCTATGTTTGCATATTAAATCTTTATTTATTTATTTATTTTTGTCTTTATGAGACAGGGTCTCACTATACAGTTCAGGCTGGCCTTGAGCTCACTTCTGTAGGCCAGGCTGGTCTCAAACTCACACCGATCCTCCTGTCTCAACTTCCCAAGTGCTGGGTTTACAGGTGTGCTCCACCATGCCCAGCTAAACTTTTAATTTTACATAATACTCACTTCCCATGAAGCATCCTTTTACATTTTTTTTTCAGTATGATCAAAGGCCATGTAATATTGTCACCATGGGTGATGGACTACACGTACGGTGGTAGTTCCCTATGTACAGCTAGGTTCGTTTCACTACTCTCCATAATGTCTGTCTGCACAGCCACAAAATGCCCTAACGATGCATTTCCCCAAGGGTATCCCCATCATGAAGCAAAACATGACTGTGTTTAAAAATGTAAAAGTCAGGGCCTGGCGGGATAGCTCAGTGGTCTAGAGTGCCTGCTTGGGGAAGCTTGGGCGGCTTCAGGGACTGCGTGCGGTTCGATCCCCGGCACCACAGCTGAGCCAGTCCTGCCCTCGGGGCAAGCTGAGCCGGCCATAAAAATAGGTGAATAAAAACAAACAAAGGTTCTGAAACAAGAATAAAAATAGCAAATAAAATTTTAAAAATTCTTTAAAAAAATGTAAAAGTCATTCTTACCCTCCGGGCCGTATGAACACAGACAGTGGAAAGCGTTTGTGCTCCGCCCTTTCCGACCTGTGCTTTAAAAGGCCCCTGGCCTGGTGGGGTTTACCCCAGCACTTCTCTTTGTCGCTGTAGCAAGAACAGCTTCCTGACTGAGGGCCCCCAGGTGCTCAGCAGGTTGGCGGGCCCCTTCTCCCTTCTGGGCCTCTGACGTGGTAAGGGCCAGTGACCAGCCTGGCTGCCTGATGCTTGCTCAGTCTCTCTCAATCTCTCTCTCTTACTGCTTCCATTCACATGATCAACGTGACAAGAGTTGAACTATGAGTTTGGGCTTTGACGATGGAAGTAGCTGTAAAATTGAGCAGATCTTTTGTTTTTATTTTTATATTTTATTTTTTTAAGCACCAGGACCTGCACACGAAAGTCCATCCAAAACCCCCTTAATTTTTATTTTTATTTTTTTTTAATTCTGAAGGAAGGTCTTGCTAACTCACTAAGCTGCTCCCATGTGGGGCTTGAGATTATGATCCTCCTGCATGGATCTTCCAGGGTGCTAGGAATGTAAGCAAATGCTACCGTGCCTGGTTTTGGACAAACTGCTTGCACTGGCCTGTTCTTTGTCATCCATGTGTGCATGGGTGTCCTCCCTTGGTGGGCTGGAGGTTGCTGATCATGGTTTGAGAGGAGATTCTGGCAGACCCTGATTTTCTAGCTAAATGCAAACTAAGATTTGGGGACCTGATCGCCACATGGTTGAGGCCAGCCTAGATTACATAGCAAGTTCAAGGCCAGCCTACATAATGAGATCCTCTCTCAAAACAAATACATACTGAGCATCTCAAATTCCACTGCTATTTCTAATAAATGCTATTGCTGTCCTTCCAGTTACCCATGCTAGAAAGTATTTTTGACCATCTCCTGGAGGGTTGTCTCTGTTCCCTGTTCCCACCAGGCCCTCAAGGCCACAGGCTCTAGCGCTGTTTTCCTGTCCCCTCCTACCCTTCACTCCTGGTGCCTTTGTAAACGTATCATCAAATGGTACCAACATAATTTTTTAAATTGCAGTAAGAGAAATTTGCACTTGCTGGTAAAATACCAGAATTAGGCAGAAATTCAAATCAGCACTGAACAATTGTAAATAAAAAGTAATTATTAGGAAAACAAGAAATTTTCTTTATAATTGAAAAGAAAAAAAAGATGGCAGCTGTGTGTGGTTGCATGAGGGTGGCCAGGCCCTTCGGACACTGCTATGGCTGGATACCAAAGGTGCTTCACTGTCTGCGGTTCTCCATGCTCTAGAAGCAGGGTAGAGGTCATCAGCGAATGAACAGCAGAAGAACTCAGTAGAACAGCTTTCCAGGAGCAATGGAGAAGCTTCTAGCACAGTGCCTTTTCTCCCCTTCTTCTTTTCTTAGAGTTGGGGTTTATGAATGTACCCATCTGGTCAGAGCAGACTTACTAGCTTTGATTAGAAGAGATGATATATTTTCTGTGCTAACGAACTTTCTCTCTATGACTTTGTATTAAAAATCTGTACAAAAAATCCCAAACTCCATGCCAAGGATTCCGAAATCTATTGCCAGCATGAGCACCACTCACAAGGGCCTTTCTTTGTGGAGGTGGCCTTGGGCCTTGTGGATAGGTCATATTCCCCTGTGAGTTCTGCCATCCTGTCTTCTCCTACCTGAATGTCCTCATCTCCACAATCTGCTTCCTGGTCTGCCTCGTATTTTAAAGGTCATAGCTGAGAAAACCAGTCTATCTCACAGAATTTCAGCCGTGTGTTTCCCTGCTACTCACTAACCAAGTCAGACTCCAGACAAGGTATTCAAGTCTCTTTCTTTGAGTAGCGTTTGCACACTTCCCAGCCTCTTCTCTGTGCCCCTCATCCTTCTAGAAAGTTCTGGCAGCTCTAGCATGGAACCTGCACACTGCAAGCTGTTCTGATGTCTTTTCCATACCCCAAAACTCATACACTCTAACATATCTTTGTGACATGAAATGTTCTTGACCCTACTCTCTGCCTGTTCGAATCCCCCTTCAAGGACAAACCCTGTCTTCTCCATGATGGTTCTTAGGTTTTCCCAGTCAGCCTTACATAATGTATTGCCACTGCCTTAGCAAAACACTTCATCCCCTCTGACCTCTGTTGTTAGTTTGATCATACATTTTTGTTCAGTTCATAGATATTTATGAGGAGCTAGGAGCTGGGTGCCAGGTCAGGCCCAGGAGATAATACAGTGTGCAAGACTGGAATGGCCTAGATACTCTCTGTGACTACAGGAGCCACTGCTCCCAGAACCCCAAATTGTAAGCACTGGGTGATGAAGAGTGGCACTGGGTAGGAGCTGGCAGCCTGACCACCCGCCTTGGCATTACCGAGTGAGGTGTGCAACTTCATGGGGAAACCGGATTGCTTGGAACACAGAAGGAGGCTTTAAAAATAATACCTTGTTGAAAAGAGAATGGAAAAAAGTCTCCTTGGAAAGTCTTCTTTCTTTCAAGGGGAGAGACTATTGAATAAGAAGAAAGTAGCTAAAGGAAAGTTAGTTTATGTGCTGCTGAACTGTCTGAATGAAGTTAGGTCACATGTGGGAAATAGTGGGCATGGTGCTGAGAATCATTATAATTATGATTATCATTATTATTTCTTCTTCCTCTGAAACCCCATGACATCTGTATTAACAACATTACAGTAGCTCTCCCGTCTGTGGGAGTCATGTTCCAAGACCCTCACTGGGTATCTGAGCCACAGCTAGTACTGGATCCTTTGTATACACAACTTTCCCCTTCACATATAGATCCATCATAGTTTGTATTCAAAATTAGGTACAGTAAAATTAACAACAAGAATAACATAGAGCACTTACAACAAAATACTATAATTAAAATCATGTAGTTGTCTTTCTACTCTCCTCTCTCTTTTTCCTTTCCTCTCTCTCTCTTTTCTCCTCTCCTCCTCTCTCACACCTTCTCTCCCCCGCCCCCACCAGGTCTACAGTGAACAAAGGGACATCTCATGAGCTGGTCTTTATGGAGTGCAATGGCTTGAGATTTCAGCATGCTACTCAGAATAGTAATTTAAAACTTACAGATTATTTAATTCTGCATTTTTTTTCATGAATATGTTTGGAACCATAGTTGACTGGGGAAACCCAAACCCTGGAAAGCAAAACCATGGATAAAAGGAAACTACAGTAGCATTTGACAGTTCTTTGGCAGTTGGATTCAGAGGGAAGAGAATCTATGTCTTTTAAGAGGATGCAAATGACTGAGTCCTGCCCTAGACTGGGCCAGCAAAGGCTGCTCAAAGAGGACCAATCTCATTTGCCTCATCAATCATTTATTAGGTACTTATCTTATGCCAAGACCTGGACTGAGTAAGACTTCGGTGTTCCTTATTTCCCTTAATCCTTAAACTCCCCTATGGCACAGGTGCTACTGTCTCTATTTTTGCAGATGAAAAAATTCAGTTACTAACATGTCAATAATCCGCTCAAAGTTATATAGTTGATAAGTGAGTGGGACTGACAAAGGACTCTCCGTCGGGCTGCCTCTGGAGGCCACCCACACTCCCAGTCGCATGCCTGTGTCCTTGCACTGGCTTAGGCTGGGTGAAGACAGGAGGGAGGGGGTAGCAGGCATCAGATGTCACCTCCACAGCATAATAGAAGAGCTGAGTCTCTGGAACTTTAAGCGCCATACCACGGTGCTTTGAAATCAGGGCTATGACCCCTGGCTTCTGACTGCTACCCGAGGTCTTCCGGTTGGCCCTCGTGGGAGAACACGCTGTACGTTCCGCTTGGCTGCTGTTTTCACTCTTGAGTTGGTAGCACCACCAGGCCCCAGGCAGGATTAGAATCTTCTTCAATTTATAGTCTTCTTCTTCTTCCCTGGGCTGGGTCACTCAGAGGTCAGTTGGACTAATGGAAGAGAGCTATTTTGCAGTCTGTGTTCAATTTCAAATGCACAATGCCTGTCACACTTATGATTTTTTTTTTAAAAAAAGGAACTCTGATTGGAACAGTGATGCTATTTTAGAGACCATTCTGTGATTGGCTTTAGAGAAGAGATCAGATACATTTCAGAAAGACAGTGTTGAAATTCATGACATGTGAAAAGGAGGAACCTAAATTCTGAAATGAACTCCCGAGAAGTACAAAAGGATTCTCTGAAATATTTCACCAGAGTCTTTGGAGGCCATTAAGAAGGTGCCCAGCCAGAACTAAAAAGTGCATTAATGGTTATTTCGACACAGCAATTGAATTACAGCATCAGTCTCCAGCTAACCTGAATCACATTGAAGAGGGTTATTTTGAAAATTAGATACAAGTGTTCCAGTTTAAAAGGTGGCTGGCTGCTTACCCCTGATACAACCTCCTCCAGCCTCCTAGCAAAAGTCTATGAAGACAGAGGAAAATGTCATACATGCAATTTTTTAAAACTGCAAACTAGGACTGACAAACCCCAGTGAGAATCAGGGACAAATTAATAACTTAAATGACAAGGAAATTGTCCTGAGAATGCAGAAAGTCTGTCATCCTGAAAAACCAAATAGCACAGCTAGAAGTCAGGGCTTGTTGAGGGGAGACTCTGTGTGGCACTTTATATGAATTAAGCCAATTTAACTTTCATGAAATCTATGAAGTAGGCACTATTATTTTCCTCATTTAACATACAAGAAAGCTGAGGCACAGAGAAGCAAAGTACCTTGCTCAAGGTCACAAAGATAGCAGTACAAACCGAAATAAATCCATGCACTTGGGGCCAGGGAGATAGCTCAGTAGACTAACCACCTGTCTGGCAAGCACAAGGTCCTGAGTTCGATCCCTGGTACCACACACACACACACACACACACACACACACACACACACACACTAATAATAATAATAATAATAATAATAATAATAATAATAATAATAATAATTTTTAAAATCCATGTACTTTATCTAGTTCCTCCTTTCCTGTATGTTTCCAGTTCAGAAATACAGCATCTTCCTGTCAGAAACCCAGGCAGCCCAGCTATATCTCAGCATCCTCTCAGAGGCATAGCCAATAACATTTTCCAGATTTACAGGTAGTTACTTTGTAGGGTACCCTTGGTCTCTCGGTGGTCCCCCAGAGGAAACAGTCAGAGAATTTAGACAATACAGACAAGCAATAATAGCTGAAGTCAGGCGGCGACCCATGCCTGATTGGCCAAGGACCCCCAAACAACAGTAGGGCATTTATTCCTACCTTTGAGAACTTACAAGCCACAATGTTGCCTAGCGACTAATCACCCACAAGGTCTAGGCAGGATGTTTTTCTCAAGACTGAGGTAGCTTGCCTGCCTTAGTCAATGAGGTCTCATCCTGCCCTCCCAGGAAGGATCCATCTCCTTCATCAGCCACTCCCCACAATGCTTCACCTCTCTCACTGACACCTAAAGTTAACCACCATCCTGGTGGTGATACAATTCAGTTATTTGAGTGAATTCCGCAGGGAGGGTAAGATCCAACACCAAGACCAAACAAAAACTCTGAGCTTATAAAGAATTCAAACAATACCTAGAGTACACAGTGCGGTGCTCAGATTTCCAGGCCCTTTGTAATCAAGCACATTAGGAGAGGGAAGAGGGGATAGAGCTCCATACCAGCTGACACATATATTTATTTTATTTTTGGATATTTGATTTTTAAAAGTCAAAGGCATAGACATGTATATCTATGCTTTTCATTTATATATTTTATACATGTTTATGTACATGTATATATGCCCATGAGATTCTTATGTTATTTAATCATCCTTTGGGACTCATGATACATTTTTCTAGGACCAAAATCACAGATGCTCACATCCCTTAGTTTTTGCCTAACACCTACAGCTGTCATCCTGCATACCTTAAGTCACTTTCACATTAGTTATAATACCTAATAAAATGCAAATGCTATGTAAGTAGTTGGTGCGCCATATTGTCGAGCGGAATATAAGAACAATGTCAGCATATGCTCACACCAGACACTATTTTTGTGTTTCAAGTATTTTCACTCTTTGGTTGGTTGAGCCTGAGAACACAGAGCTCTGGGATGTGGGGGGCCAACTTCGTAACTGGGCACAGCCTCTGACTCTCCCAAGTATGTTATTAAAAAAAAAAAATCCTGGAAGCTGAAGTATGTTCAAGTGGGTTTAATGATAGGTAATTTAATGAAATAATTATTTATAGAATGTAGCTAAAGTCTTAGGAAACTTATGTATGGTCAAGACCGGCAGCAGTGAGAAGAAGGCCTGAAAGAAGAAAAGAAAGTGTGGTGGTTCCACAAATCCTTTGCTATTCCTTCCTTGAAGAGGGGGTGCTCAGTTCTCCAGTGTGTGTTTGATTGATTGCTTGCTTGGGGTATTTGGGAACTGAACTCAGGGCCTTGCTCTTGCCATGCAGGTGTTTATACCACTGAACTATGTCTTGCCCCCATTTCCATTCTGAGTATGACTGGACTTGGTGGCTGCCTTGGAAAGGATGGGGTATAGCAGAAATGTATGGCTTCTGAGCCTCAAAACACATGGCTTCCTGTTTCGTCTTTCTTTGGAACTGCTTCATCTGAGGAATCCAGCCACCATTCCTAGGACACTCGAGCAGCCCTAAGGAGAAGCCCAGCCCTGAGGCCTCCCCACCCTCCTCTAGGGCCAGAGGAGCCTTCAGATGATTGCAGGCTCAGTGGATATCGTGACGGGAATTTCATGAGAGCCCCTGTGTCCAAACCACCTAGCCACACTACTCCCAGATTCCTGATCCTCAGAAATTGTGTGAGATCATAAACATTCATTGTTTAACTCAGGGGTAACTTGGTACATTGCAACAGGTTATCAGTGTGAGGAGAGAAGGCTTCCTGGCAGGATGCATAGACATGAAAGAGGCTGGCATTGCTAGAATGGCATTGCCTTGTGGCCCCCGTTCTCCACCCCCTGCCTCCAAACTCCCTCTAGCACATGCCCTGACCAATCCAAGGCACCCTAGAGGGAGCTGAGCCCTGGGCTCTATACCTGGGTATCTGGGACACAGGGCAGCGGTGAGCATTCAGAGAACAAGGCTTAGGAAACCAGCAAAGAATAACGAGAGCTTTATTTGGACCATCCTCACTTGGGATCAGCAACAGGGGTTTGATCAGAGAAAGAAAATCATCAGAGGACATAACACGAGGGCGGCATCCTGGGCTGCACCTCCTGCAATTGTGCGGGCCGGTCAAAGAGCGTACGTAGGACAGTTGCCTCTGGGTGTCTGGAGCTACTCTGAAGCCAGCCGGCTCATAATGCAGAAGGAGACCTGGATGTGAACTGGGGGCAGTAAGAATTGGAACCCCTGGACGGCTAGTAGAAATGTATGGCTTCTGTACCTCAGAGCGACATCAGTGACGTCAGTCACTGTCCCCAAGCCTCCAGGGTGCAAGATCTTTAGGAGAAATAGGTGTTCTTCTTGAGACAGGTACAGCTCAGTAGTCGGTGAAGTTGAAGTCCTCGCCCAACAGAGTCGGTGGAGCTCCAAGCTCAGCAGTTGTCCTAACCCAAAAGCGCCACTCAGCTCATGAACCATACTGGTGCCCTAGCCCTGCGCCCTAAGCCCACCCTGGCAGTGCAAGGAATGCTGATCGTCCTGTGCCTCAACTCGCACGACTGTCTTTCAAGGTCTAACTACCCCAGAATTCCATAAGGAAGTTCCAGAGCTGCCATCCCAGCTAAGCTAAGTGGATGGGCTACAAATCCATGGCAGAGTTGCAAAAGAGTAAAATATAAGCCGGGCGTGGTGGCTCACGCCTGTAATCCCAGCACTCGGGAGGCTGAGGCAGGAGGATTGGTGCGAGTTCAAGACCAGCCTGGGCTACAAAAGTGAGCTCAAGGCCAGCCTGAGCTGCATAGCGAGACCCTGTCTCAAAAAAAGACAAAAAAAAAATATATATATATATATAGTTAATGGCAAAATAAAACATGAGAGAAAACTCACTATAGCTATAGCCAATCAGATTGTTCCAGGGAAGCAAGGGTAGTTTTGTATTAGAAAATCCATTAATGTCACAGTAGCAGTTCAATAAGCCCAGAGTAAAAACCCAGTGATAATCTCAATACAAAACAAAAATGTGTTCATCTATAATTCAGTAGTCATGCATGATCGAGAAACAGAAAGTTGCCATAAAAACACAAGGATCAGGAAGATACTTCTGCATCTCACATGGACCCATCAGAGCCAGGCAGAGGCTATAATGGGTCAACTGAATTTTGTGCTATAACTATGCAGAAACTATTAGGTTCTCTTATGCTTCCTGCTATCTACTCTAAGGAATATGTCCTCATGCTCTGTTCAAGGCTGGTTAGTATGGAGTAACTGAGTAACTGTCTCCCTCCCCTCCACTCCCTAATCTAATTTCTATAAACATAGTCAACAGTTAAGAATGTTCTAGGACTGTGAAAAATTATTAAGGCCATAAAATTACTCTAACCTTGATTGCTTTCCATAAATGATATACAAACATCCAAATTCTGTGGCAAGGGCCGGAGAGATAGCTCAGCAGCAAGCAAAAAGCACCTGCCTGGCAAGCATTGAGCTCTGGGAGGGCGGGGGAGAAGAAAAACAAATTCTGTGGCCAATACTGTTCTGTCAAGTACCATAAGATTAAGTTCTTCCTCTCTTAGAATTTCACAGAGCCCCCCATCTTATCTGCAGACCAAAATGTGGTTTTCTGCTTTGAAAGACCAGCCAAACCTTGCTTCGCTGCTGGTTAGCGCCTCCCCATGTGGAGTGCGGCTGATCAGTCACTGAACAGGCTAATGAGGGGCTATCTAAATTTTAATCTGTTCTGCTCTTGGCCTGTTATTTAATTCAAACACAGCACAAGGCTGGCCAACGGTGCTTTCGAGTAGTACTGTTCTGATCCAGTAAGAGACTGAAGAGGGACAGAAGATTGGAAAGAAAGAGAGAAAATTATTCTTATCTACAGGCCATATTATTTTGTATATTTTTAAAACTGCAATTGAATCAAATGAAAACTCTCAATGTTGATTCGTACTGTATAAAATCTTGGCTTATAAGAAAGAGGCACGGGGCCAGCAAGATAGCTTAGCAGTCTAAAGCGCCTGCTTAGGCAAGCTTAGGCAATCACAGGGGCCACAGTTCAATCCCCGGCACCACATGCTGTGCCAGCCCCACCCCCAGGGCAGGCTGAGCCAGCCATAATACAAATAAATAAACAAACAAACAAACAAACAAACAAATAAAGTTAAAGAGGTGCATAATCTAATAACTTTGTTCTGTGTTGGGAACACTGCTCTGATCATATAATGGTAAAAGAAATTCAATCACATAGGATCCAGAAAACAGTAAATACCCATGACATTGACATTTTTTAAGGACGCAGTATATTTGATCCATTGATTATCTCTCAGGTGTTGTCCCCTGATCAGATTCAGGTTATACATTTTTGGCAATAATAGCTCAGAAATGATGCTGAATCCTTCTAAACGGATGGTACAATGAAGAATATGACGTCAGCTTGCCCCACGGCTATATTGGTAATTTATTGGTTAATGTAGCCCCTACAGGGTTAAATTATTGTTTTTCAGCCAGACATGGCGGTACACACCTATAATTCCAGCATTTGGGAGGCTGAGGCAGGAGAATCACCAATGAGGCCAGCCTGGGGATCTGTAGTGGGGATCTTGTCTTTCCGTCTCTAGTTATTAAGAAGTGTTGTGGTTTATGTCTACATGACCCCACCCCCCCGCCCCAAGTCTCATGCAGTCATGTGGAGGGATTCTGGAGCTTTTGGCAGTTTCATGGTGCAATGGTGGGGTTACAGGTGTGTGTGCCAGGGACAGGCAGCCTGCATACAGCAGAAGGGAGGGAAAGGGACTTGCTGTCGGCCCCTCCTCCCTTTTCTGCTCTTTCTGCGCGTGCTCTCTTCCACCACCTCGACCCGGGGCTCCATGCCATGTGCCACTCTGCCTTGGAGCCCGCTGATTATAGTCTGAAACCTCCACAAACTGAGCTCAATAAACCTTTCACTCTTTAATTTGGGCATTGAGTATCTTGTCCCAGCAATGAGACAAGTATCCAAGAGAAAACTGTAGTGGAATATTTTTATTTATTCACTCTATTGGTACATTTTAAACATATATAATGAATGTCCACTTTCCTCATAGGGACTTCCTGCCTGTGCATGACTTACTTCAATTCTTTTTCTCCTTCCAATCTCTCTTCCCCTCCTCATTTACAAAGCTGCATCTACATTCCTCCCCCCTTTCCTTTTCTCTCTTTCCTTCCTTCCTTCTCCCCTTTCTCTTCCCTAGTTCCTCTTCCCAATTGAGTATTTTCTTCCCATTTCACAATCTCTAGCATACATTCTGGTCCTTATTTACACTTTTGGTTTCTCATGCCAGAGAAACAACGTGATATTTACACATTGTATTCAATTTATTTTACTTAAGAGTATGATCTCAAGGTCCATCGACTTACCTATTAATGTTTCAACTTGATTCTTCTTTGGGACTGAGTAGTATGCCATTATATTTTTTTCTTTTAAATTACTTCTTCTTGGGCCCGGTGGGATGGTTCAGTGGTCTAAAGCGCCTGCTTGGGAAAGCTTAGGCGGCTTCAGGGACCGCAGTTCGATCCCCGGCACCACATGCTGCGCCAGCCCTGCCCTCGGGGCGGGCTGAGCCAGCCATAAAAATGAGTGAATAAACAAATAAAGGTTCTGAAACAAGAAAAAAATAAATAAATAAAAATATTAAAAAAAAAATTACTTCTTCTTTATCTGTTCATCAGCCGCTGGACATCTGAGCTGTTTCTAAGACAGCGGCACAAACTATGCTGCTATAGACATCAGTGTACACCGAGCACTGTGGCGTGATGCTTTTAATATGTTTGATTTTTTCTTTTTTTAAAATTTTTAAAAAACTTTTATTTTTTTATTTTTAATTTTTATTTTTATTCTATTATTTTATTATTTTTTTTTTTTTCTTTTTTAAATCTTCGGGACTGGAGTTCGAACTCACGACCTTGCACCTGCCAGGCAGGCACTTATACCACCAAGCTATCTCCCTGGCCTGAGACATTTTTTTTTAAAAGAAATTTATTTTTTTTTATTTTTTTCTTGTTTCAGAACTTTTGTTTGTTTGTTTGTTTGTTTGGCCAGCTCATCCTGCCCTGAGGGCAGGGCTGGCGCAGCATGTGGTGCTGGGGATTGAACCGCGGTCCCTGAAGCTGCCTAAGCTTTTCTTAAGCAGGCGCTTTAGACCACTGAGCCATCCTGCCGGGCCCCTAAGACATTT